>JANZLX010000212.1:15179293-15192017 GCA_025531955.1 Erythroxylum orinocense
AATAAAACAAAAGAGTTTGTTTTTTTTTTGTTTTATACATGCATTTTATAGAATATGCTCTATTTATGGTATACTAAGGTAATTTAAGCATTTAAATATGTTATTGACATTATAACGGACATCATGGATAAACTAAAGATGGTTCTAGATTAGAACGAAAAAAATTTCAAATTTTTTTTGAAAACTCCGAAAAGCTAGGAAATGAGTCCAAACAAGCTTTAAAAGCCTCGAAATATGCTTTGGAGATTTAGGTGATACTTTTGAATAAAATCCAGACAATTTTGATGAGTTTTGGTAAATTCTAGATTCAATCCAAAAATTCTTTAAGGCAACCAAAAAATGTACTCAACAATTTTGAAATACAATGAAAAGCTCCATAATTAGGATTGGAGTCCCTAGGAAATGAGACGAGTCAAACCAGAGGTTGTTTGAATAAAATTTGGGTAGTCTAAAAATTTCAAGATAAAAAGACCCGTATTGAAAAATAATGGATTTTAGGATAATATGCTAATTAAATTGTTTTAAGCATGCAACTGAAGGGTTTTAGGTTTAATTGGAGTATGTTAAGGTAAATTTGAGGTCTATAATTATATAGAATTTTTTTGAATTTATTTAGAATAGTTTATCGGCTTAATTTAGTAAGGGAAAAAAAGGTCTTTTGTATAAATGGTGTTCCTGGATTAATGAGTCACACTTAATGATCAATTAGATGCTTTCTTGAGGGTTAATAATCATTAATTAAATGGTGATGAGTCATTAGTGATGACCAATAAGAAAGTGACATGTGTAATGCACTAAATGAGTATGAAAAGCAAACTTTAGTTACATTTTGCTTCATTTTAGTGTTAACTGTGAGAGTCAAGGTGAGAGTGAACATAAGAGAGAAAAGGAAAGGGAAAAATAAGAGAAACCAAGGTGGAGATTCAGCTAAGGAGAAAAAAAGAAGAGAGAGAAAAAGGAGAGGAGAGAGCTTCGGTTAGGCCGTGGAGAAGTGATCCAAGGAGTTTTTCATGCTCTTCTACCTCCAATTAAGCATCCAACAAGATCCCATAGCCATTCAAGTGAAGAGGAAGAATAAAATGGGTTGGTAAGCTTACTAGTTTTGTTGAAAAATTGGATTTGTTGTGTTATAGTTGAGATTTGGTTTTGATGGTGTGAATTACACCCTTATGATGTGATATCAAGGTTTTATTGCATTGGAAGTGATTACGAGAAGAAAATCACTAAACCTGGTGTGTCAAACCTTGTTCAAACTTGGTCAAAGGTAAGATCCATTGCTTAAAGTGTTTTATTTTGCCATTTGATGATTTAAGATTTATGAATGGCAATAAGAAGTTAGTTTAATAATGAACGAATCAAAGAAAAACCATGATTAGATGAAATTTCGGCCACGGATAGGTATTTTTTAATGTGATATGATCCAAGATTCTATTTTGATGTTTTATGATATTCATAGCATGATTTTGATGCTAATGAAGTAAAGAAATGAAAAAGAATTGGTTCATAGTGTATTTGATTGGAAAATGTATTCAGGAGTTAAATGTATTTGTATTAGGTTTTTGGATAGAAAAATAAAACCAACTGAAGGATTTCGAAGTGGTAAAAAGGACACTATCAAGTAGTGAGTGTACTTTAAATTGATTTTATGCAAATGGTTTTTACTTTATCATGAAATGAATATTTACATTGAGTTTTATGTGAATGACATATTACAAGTGAATATTGCTAGTACAAATTTATGTTCTAACAATATATTAATTTTGGTTTGGAATTTAAATTTTATATGATTTGAATTTAAATTGAAATTATGTTATTTATTGATATAAAGGGAATGAATTTTTAGCGTATGGTACGCCTTGATGATATTACAGATTTACTGGTCAGAGTACCTAAAAACATGCATTGTAATGTCTGGGAGGCATCAGTTACTAACAAAAGGTGGTATTGTGTTTGTCAATAGTTCAGTGAGTCACCCTTTGCACATATTAGGTGTGTATATATAATGCCAGCAAAAAATTTTATGAGTAAACGATGCAGAACCAACTCTATATATATAGTGCTAGACAAAATTGTTATAAGTGATGGAGAACTGGCTCCGTAACTACAAGTTTATAGTAGTTAATTTATTATGGGTAAGTGATGTAGAACCAACTTCGTAACTAGTGGTTAAACAGTCATGGGTAAGCGATGCAGAACCAGCTTCATGACAATATGCCTAGCGTACCGTATGGTAAGAAATTAGTGGGGGGGCCATGTTGTGCAAGAAAATTTATGAAAATAATATTGCTGCCACAATTTATTTTAAAAGTAATTTGAAAGGCACCGTATGGTACCAATTCTAATGGTTGACTTATTTTTAATAGAAAAGTTTTCAAGAAATTTGTTGCCACCACTGTTTATTGTTTAAGGAAAAAGGAAAAAGGAAAATAGAAAATGGAAACACTTATATTATGAGTTTAATTTCGAAAAGGCATTTAAAAATGATAATTTTAGAAAAATGAAGTTGTGTTTTACGAGATGTTATTTTATTACCAAATTGTATGATGCATGAAAGAATTTAGACACACAAATGAATTTTTATGGCAATTATTTTGCCATGAGCTTTATTATTATATGGAAATATCTCAGTTATGTTGTTATGAAAAGTTTAATTTTTAGTAAACTATTTAACACTCACTAAGTTCGTTTAGCTCATCCTTATTTTTTTGTTTTAAGTAAACCACCCTAGGTTAGTTTTATTACAGGTGCTACAGTAGCTTGACCCCACAACAAGATTAGTTATATCGTCGGGTGCTACTATAATCATGTCATTTTTGCTATGTATGTGTTTTCTTAAAATTAGCTTAGATGTTTTAAATTATTTTGGAAAGGGTTTAAGCGTGTGATCTTGTAACTATCTTTTACTTAACGAACTACGAGGGCTTTGATCCTCATTGATGTTTTTAAAGTGCTGAGAATTATATGTTTGTGGTTACTTATGATGTAAACCTGAGGTCCTGTTATCGAAGTTTAGATGGTATGTGAAATACTAGAAGTGTTTTAAATTGTGTTATACAGGTTTTTAAAATTTGAGAATCTTAGAAATACCAATCATGATGCTGTTGGATTTTCAAAAAAAAATTACACCATTTTCTGCACTTTTAACTTTTAAAGTATAAAAGGTTTTTAATTGTTGAATGGTTTGGCATTATGGGAACCCTTCAGTTGAGTTAGGTATCAATTGGAGGGCTATTGTGGGGTCGTCGGGAGGGTTGCACTCAGGCTCCGAAAGGGGAATTCTAGGATAGGTCCTTCCCCCTAGCTCATTTCTTGCTCTTCATTATTTCTTGGGTTTTCTTCTTTATTCACCTTCGTTCATCTTCTTTAACTGCTCTTCCACCATTCATCATCTCCTGTTAATCCTTCATTAAGGTTAGTCATCCATGTTTTGCTCTCAGATTTATTTTTTCTGCTTTTATTGTTGTTATTAAATGCTTATATGGTTGTCAGTTTTGTTGATGTGATTTGAGCAATTTGCATTTTTCTCAACTATGGTTGATTCATTTTTTGTTTCAATGTGTTTATGATGGTGAATAATGGAAAAATACAGTGGTTTTGTTATTATTTAGGGATGAATTCGGTTTGCATATGAAGTGTTCGATGAAATGTCTCTTAAGGATATTTTGAACTATTTTGCTAAATATTGGTGATACTTGGTTAATTGCTATTTGGTTTTTTGAATTATTTACATTTTTGAAGAACTTTTTTGAATTATTTGCTTTGTTAGTACTAAATATGATAAATTTGAAATTATGGGAAATATTAATAGGTGAGGTGATTTATTTCACTATTAACAATTTTCTTTTATTTACTAGTGAACTTAATGATTTAAGACATTAAGTACCTACTAACAATTTGTATTCTTATCCACCAAGTCTCTAGATACCTTTAAGTAACTCATTTCACAAAAAGATTTTCAATATAGAGAGAGTTTGAGCATTACTTAAACTTTTATCTAAAAAAACTTAAACATAAGAGATTCAATAAGGATGAGTTAAATTGTGCAAATTCAATTATTATGTAATATATGTTACTTTCATATATTACTCCATCTATTGTCCTAAAAGAAAAATTTTCTTATCTCAATTCTATACATACCATATAAGAACTAAATTTCATAAACTTTCTTTGTTAACTTAACTTTCTAAATCTCATTCAAGCATTGCTACTTGTATGATCAAACTAGATGAACATTTCATTTTAATTTGTATGAAATGCCTTTTGGTTTAAGGTTTTTTAGCCTTTTTGTTTAAGGTCCTTTATTTCTTCTAATGGCTTAATTGATTCGAACCAAGGCCAATTTCATAATCAGTTCACTAATTTTCATCATTCATCATCCATCGACTCTGATTGTCCATCTGTCCAGGTAAGTCATCAAAATTTTGTTTAATTTTTATGTTTTGTTTGAATGGAGAAGAATTTTTGTGAATGGAAGGAGAGCCTGGGTTTAATTTGTATGAACTTGTATTAATTAATCGGGAACTATTAACATAAGATATTCACATATAATTATGGATGACCTGAGGAATAATAAACCCCTACTATGGTATATAAGCTAGAAATGCATGATGCAGCTCCCATAAGGCTTATCAATGAAATATTCCATAAGCCTCGGAGTCACAATGAGAAGACCTTTTCTTAATTCATGCGGTATAAAAATGCCTACCATAGTATTTGTTTGACTTCAAACTTAGTGTCTAAACTTATACTGATTAATCGAGAACTAACAACAAAAGAAATTCACGTATAATTATGGATGATCTCAGGCATAATAAACATATAGGATGGTAAATAGGTTGAAAACCCATGATGTTGCTCCTATGAAACTTATCGATGAAAATATTCCATAAGCCTTAGAATCATACTAAGAACTTTTATCTATTCATGTAGTATAATAATGCCACGTGCCATATTGTTTATTTGATTCAAACTTAATGTATAAACTTGTACTGACTAATCAAGAACTAGTAACATAAGAAATTAACATATAATTATGGATGATCAGAGGCATAATAAACCCTTAGGATGGTATATAGGCTAAAAACTCATGATGCAACTCCTATGAGGCTTATTAGAGAAATATTCCACAAGCCTAGGAGTCACATCAACAAGACCTTTTCTTGATTCATGTGGTCTAACAATGCCACATACTGTAGTGTTTGTTTGAATTCAAACTTAGTGTATGAACTTGTACTAATTAATCGAGAAATAGTAACTTGTATTGATTTATCATTATGTTATATAGAACGAGGATTGCATTTAGTAATTCAGTTAATTACTTTTAATTGTATAGTTAGAAAAAAGTTGGATGTCTCATTAGAAATGGTCCATTGAATCCTTAGGAGTTAAGAGTTTCATACGATTCATAAAAGATCAAATGGGTGTCGAATATTGTATTCATTGTCCATACATAGATTGCTTAAATGTCAGCATTTAAGATGTGGCATATAATCACTTACTAATATGAGGCATAAATAAGTTTTATACTTTATGGCTTTATCATGGCCAATGCAACATTTAAAGTTTTGGTATCCAACAAATGCAAATAAGTTGCTTTTAGAACAGATAGGCTTCATAAACTCTAAAAATTTTATGGAGACCTAAGGATAACATTCATTGATTCCATATTGACACTGCAAAATATTAAAAGTTCATTTACAAAGGGGAGATTGAAGATCTTAAGTTTCTTACCTAAATCTATTTGCACCATTAAAGATTTAGGTTAACTCACCATTGACTATCACTCCAAATAAGATGTGGTTACATATAGTTCTAATAATCTGATGAATGTTATATGGAGTTAAAAAATTTAGGTTCAACAGTGAGAAAATAACATAGCCTTATATAGGTCAAAACCCTATATGCATTAAAACCTTAAAAGTTAAAATCTTAAAAGGTAATAACAACCTAGATATATCTAACTATAACATTGAAAGACAATCAATCCATATCTAAACACAAATGTGGAATCTAAATAATTAAATAAACTAGTTATACAATTCCTAAAACAATGGAGCATCTTTGAAATAATAAAACCTAACTATTTACTCTAAGTCCAAGGCTGCTTACTTTGTAATGACATATCTCTAACTTTTAGTTCTTGTTGATGTTTGAGTTATGTTTATGCATATTATAGATGTTTGAGTTATAGATATCCAATATAATGGAACCTGGTGGGAACAAAGTGAAAAAGGTGGCAAGTATCAAAATTGTTCCTCCAACACAATAACCAGATCAATCAAATCCTAGCCAATAATAACAATCGACTTCATCCACCAATGAACCCACTCAGCAGTAACCTCCATCTACCTCAACTAGTAATGAGGGATCTACAGGTTTGTTATTATTTAACACCTACAAATAGACTTATTTATGCTCAAATATGTATTTACATGTTTAATGCATATTTTCTTATCATTATTCATTTATTGTTAGATTCCAATATCAACGTCAGAAAAAGACGTAGAGGTATAATTAAAGGTTGTGAGTTATAATGAATGAATGTTGCAATAAACAGCAAGTTGTTTATACATATTAATACCTCCCAAGGTCATCTCATAGACAAAATTCAATCAGCAAAATTGTCTAGATAGTTAAGGGTAATTGCCATAATTGAATTGCCTTGCTTAATTATGCTAGTAGTTGAAGGAAAACAACTTGTTAGATAATGCTTTGGATAAAGTTTCAGTAAAATTTTAATTTATTTAATTATATGTATTTTTTTTTACTTATTTAAAGATTAATTTCACTTTTACTTATTGTTCACAAATGAAGCTTAATATCATCGATATCGACAACTTTGATGTATCAAATTGTGTGATTTCACTATTGAACAAAGGATCAGGGATCGTCGTTATGGACTACATCAATATTAAAAATCTTTCCTTCAGATGAGGAGGCAAGGAGATATGTTCCCAACAGGATGTCTCAAGAAAATTGGAGCAATATATATGTGTGATTATTGGGCCTCTACCAACATTAAAGTTTATTTTCTTTGTAACATCCCATTTTCATACTAAGGGTTAGAACCCTAGATTTTTGTAATTGAGAAATAGCAATGAGAGATTAGAAAATTGCATTTCATGCTCATGTATAATGTTAGCATATACGCATGTGAATTTGAAATTTTGCACACATCTAAATGACTGTACATGCATTCGTTGACATATTTCGGGTATAATTGATCTATAAATGTGATTATATTTGGAATTGTGAATTATATGTGTGAAAATTGATTTGGAGAGTATATTTATAGACTCAAAATTTTTGGTGAAATTTGAGAATTTTCTGATATTAAGGGTATTTTTGGATTAGGAAAAATGCCAAGTGGTAGAATAATTGATGAATAATAGTAAAATAAGAGTCGAATGGCAATGGAAATTTTTTATATATGACATTGAGATTTAATGGCAAGTATCATTGAAAACTAGGAAAAATTTGGGTTAAAAATTGGAGGCAAATGGACTAGTTTATTAAAAGATCAAGAAGGAACCATAATAGAGTGACATATGACAAGTGACAAGTGTCACTTGCCACATCACTTGTTAAGTCACGTTTTTATTAAGTGAAAGACCATATTTTGGTCTTTCACTTGCCAAAAACGACACACACTCTCCATTTTGCTCAACTTCTTCATTTCTTCATTTCTTCATCTTCTCCATTCCTCTCCTTCACCCATGACATTAACTCTCACCCTCATATGTTGACTTTTGTTCAACTCTTTCACCTTGCTTCTTCAAGATTCATTGCCTTCCTCTTCTTGTTGCTAAAAGGCCCAACCTATTCCATCTCAAAAGGTGAAGATTGTGTATGTGGAGGAGCTAGGTTGTCTTGGTGATTTGAAGGAGCTTTGGAGCTAAACATGTAAGTTAAACTTTGCTTTTCATGGGTTGTCTTAATAGAAGCATATTTGATGATAATTAGAGGTAAAATGGTCATGAAATGAAGATGGGTACATGCTAAAAATGTGAATGAGGAATGTGGTATATTCATGACTTGCTTTTATATGGATGGTGATTAATGATTTATAAATTGATATAGAAATGTTTTACAGTTAGAATGAAATGCAGAAAATTTGAATGATGAATGGATATTGTTATGTTCTATTTTTTATGGATAAAAACGTGGATCATTGATTGTTTTAAGAATGGATTGGATTGGGTATGGAATTTAAAGAAAAGGCAAGTATAGTGTCTTAAAAAGAGAAGAACTAGGATGAAAGTTTAGAGATAAAATATAATGGTGTTTAAAGTGGCTGGAATATGTTAGCTGTAACAATTCCACTAGATATGCTTCTATAATTTAGCCATAACTTGTTCTGTAGATATCCAAATGAGATGATCTTTGATTTGGATTAAATTAGAGACATATGGCTACATTTTTCCTGAAGACATCGAATTCAAATTATGTCTTTAAGAGTTTCTAATTTTGACTTAAAGTTGAGTACTGAGTGCAGAAAGTTGATGTTGAATGTACATATATATATATGTTCTGTTATTAGTGTTTATAATTAATCATGGACTATGATTTGTTTATGGATGATATTGAGTTGAAATGAAGTTAAAATGATGGAAAATGAGGAGAATTTGAAATAGAAATGATAGACAAGCTTAAGCTAGTGAATGTAGTAAGTAAAGAGCTAGAATCTGGAGCGTATTGTGAGCATACTGTGAGTAGACCTAGATGGTCTTACTTTATTTCTTGTTTATTTATATTATGTATTGAATGATTATGAATGTTATTTGATTGTTAAATTCTGGACAACGAAGGTCCGATGATTGTGATATATGAATGAGATATTGAAGTGCTACTTGTATGTGATCATGATGAAATAAGTGCTTCTAAATGTGATCTCTAAATGCCGGACCAAGGTCTGATGAGAATGTATATGAGAATGTGTAAACGAGATCATGTGACTGACTGAAAATATGTGATTGATGCATTTCGTTACACGAATGCATGAAAGATAAAGGCAGTTGTGACCGGAGTAGCGACCGAAAAAGAGCTTAAAGCTCAAAATGTGAAAAGAGCCTAGAGCTCAGAAAGTGATTAAGAGCCAAAAACTCATTATGTAAAATGTGCTCGATATCTCCAATGAATACGGGATAGTTGTTAATGAGCCCGGTATCCACAATGTATACGAGACAGTTATAGGCACTCGGTCACAATAATAACAAACTGAAAGTGAATCTCATAAGCATCATATATGCATTTGATGTGTATAATTTAAATAATTTGACTAATTTTTGTATGTGAAATATGTTCCAATGAATGTGATTTATATGAATTGTATGTTTTATGTGATTGAGTGAGCCATCGAGGATGATCACTTACTGAATTCATAAAACTCATCCAAAATTTGCAATTATTTTTTAGGCTCAGAAGCATACCCTGTTAGGCAAATGGGAGTATACCTACTGCATTCAAGTAAAAGGTAGAGCTCGGGATCATTTTGCGTCTGGATTTATATTTTCTTATTTTTTGCATAAATTTGTATATTCCGCGATTTCTGTACAATGTGTATTCAAATATTTCTGTGTGTAATAACTGGTGAAATTTGGAAATGTTTTGTAAAAGAGATTGATCACAGTGTAATGACGATTGTGATTTTAACTTTTATGAAATAAAAGTGTGAGCCCGATTTAATTACTGATTTTCGAATACGTGTATGATAAATTTGAAAAAAAATTGCACCGAGTTTTGAGTGTTTGTCTATTCTAACATGCCGCCCTTGTGGGATACGTACTCGGACATCACTCAAGATGCCGGGTACGTGTCTCGCGAGAGTGGAGTGCTACATTCTTTCTCTTCACATTTGCTTCCATTAATCTCATTACATAATTGAATCACTATTTGTTTGCTTTATTTCAAGAAAAGTGTGAGAAAGCCAAGGTTAATAGAGAAAAAATGAAAACTCCTCACAACCAAAGCTCCAAATCATTTATTATCCTGCGAAATAAATATATAAGTTCTTTGTTTACAAATTATAATTATATTATTAAAGTCAATATTATTTATTATGTTTTGTTTTTTTTCATAAAACAGAGTCAAAAGAAACTGCATGGAGAAAAGTGTGATAAGATCATACTCTACAAACTTACACACTATAAGGAAGGTGAAGACTAGATGTTTGAAGAAGTACACAATAATTATGTAAGTATAAAAATTTATTTATTTATGTAGTACTAATTAACAATATTTGAATTAAATTTTAATTTTTTTAATTTTAAAATAAGATGAAGAATTTGTTGCAAGAATCAATGTCTGACATAAATGAGCCCAATGTAGATAACATTTGCAACAAGGTGCTCAGTAGAAGATCCGACCACATCAAAAGTCTTGGGTTTAGGTATAAGCCAACTACTTCATCCTTATTAAAACCAGCATATGTTGATCGTCTTTAAAAGGAGAGTCAATTGCTTAAGGCTAAATTAAAATGTAATGAAGAAAAGTTACAATGTAAGGAGAAAAACTTAAAATGTAAGAAATGCTTCTTTGGTACCTCCTTCATCTAGCCTTTGAATTTTATTGGGCAAGATATAGCTGGAGATTTAAGAAATCCTTTCAAATGAAAAAGAAGAGCTTTTAACTAGAAGAGTGCCTAATGAAAGCCCCTCCTAATAGTTATGTAATGATTAGTATAGCAACTTGTGGTTATACAGAGTAACGAGAATGAGTGGGTACAAATTTTATAAATTTCAAGGGAGAATTTTTAAGGGGTTTTTGTATTTTATTTATGTAAAGAATCAATGTCAGCAGGAACTCGAAGGAATTCTTGGAAGGTCCACATCTTATATGGAGGGTAGGTTATAGATATATAATTTTGGATACGAATGTGCGTTATGTTGTAAGACCACGAGTTTTCCCTATTTTCATTCGTGTATTTATTGACTTTTATTAAAATTAATTTTATTTACAAATTAATGGTTAAAGTGTTTTATTTTTGAAACTTTATTAAAGTATTGAATTTATGTAATTATTGGGATGGTATGAGATGTAGTTAAATTAAATTCAATTTAAAGAGCGTGATAAAGAGTTATATTTGTCTGGTACGTTGTTAAAATTGAACAATATTTAGTATTTTAAGAATTACTTTTGATAGAAACATTAGGTTGTGATGAATACATGCATTTCATAAGAAGACATTTATAGTTGATATCAACTTTAAATAAGAGAATTTGGTGAAAGAAAAATTTAGGAGTTCATTTTATTATCAGTTTATCACTACCAACCATTGTTCGATATTTTAGATTTAATTTTTTTATAAAGAATCTAATTGGCATTCAAGAGGATGTGAAAGTATAAGAAAATGATCCATAATTTATAAAAAGAAATTTAACGCTATTTGGGTTTATTGGTCAGCTAATGTACCCTAGAAATTGAGTCGTCTAGGTTTAAATATGGTTTGAGTAGAGTTTGTAGGGACATTGGTCGACCAAATATTGGTTCTGTTCAAGGCGTGACAATACTATTTAACTGGTTTGGAATGACTATTGTACCTCGTCCCCTTTTACTTATATTTTACTGTATTGTAAAATATTAGTAAATAGAAATTGGTTCCATAGTTTTAAGGTCTTTCATTGCGAGCAGAACTAGAATGTTACAAGTTTAGGTATCCTGAATTCACAACAGTGATTTGGTAAAATTATTATGTCAGAAAGGCGCCCCTCTTCTATAGATTCTTTGTATAGATCTATAAATATGAACCTTTCTCCCATGAAAAAAAATAAAAGAAGGTTAAAGTATGTTGCAAAGAAATGAATTCCGTTCCGTACCGGACGGTTTCCGAAACCGGTACGGTCAAATTAGTTCCGGTGATGAATACCGGCCAGTACCGGCCGGTACCATCAGTACCGACAATTCCGGGGCAATTTCGCAAAAAAAAATTAGGCCCAGGGACCATTGTGCAAAAAATGGAAAATTAACCCTAAAAATCTTCCCCCCCCCCTCCCAACTTCGGATCCGTCTCCTCTCTCAGCTCTCACATCTCTCTTTGTCCTCTCCCTCTCACACCGCCGTCCGAAGCTCGCCGCCGCTCCCTCCTCACCGCCTGCCTCGCCGCTCGTCACCGTCGCCGTCTCGATCTCGTCCTTCTCTCTCTGCCTCGTCTTCTTCTCTGTGTTGGTTGGAGTCGTGGAGTCCTCTTCTTCAACGCCCGAAGCCGTCGCCGCGACGCTGCCTGCTCAGATCCACCGTCTGACGTCCACCGCACAGCCTAGCGTCGCCGTCTTCAACACCCGAAGCCGTCACCGACTCACCGCACACCCCACCATCGTCGCCTACTGAGGACCCGACATCGACCCAGCTTGTAAATGACCGATTGTTGTGTTTAATTTTTCTTGGCATTTAGACATTATTTGCTTCTGTTTTTGTGTTGGTTGGTGGATGATGTTGGATTGATGGTCAAAAATTGTTGTTGTTGTGTTGGATTTGAGGTTATTTTTGAAGTTGATTTTGGCAGTAGTGAAGAAGACTGTGAAGTTGAGTGAACATTGAAGTTGATATCGGTTGAAGACTTGAAGTTGAGGGAACATTTTGGCATTTTGGAATATATTGGAAGGAGAAATTCAATTGATCATCAGAATGTTGATGTTCTAACTTCTATTGGAAAAAAAAATTTTGAATCTTGATTGGTGATTGTGATTTAGTAGATTTTAAGGTATTAAAATTGAATTGTTGAATTATT
>JANZLX010000212.1:15208151-15218834 GCA_025531955.1 Erythroxylum orinocense
TGAAGTGAGTCAATGAGAAAGAAATGGAGATTTTAATGGGTTTAGTGAGGCATAAACCTAAGTAGAAATTATACTTCTATGAGTTGTGACATGAGAATATTTTTGCGATGGAATTATTAGAAAAATACCCGGGATTGTCATAAACATGCATTCTACATATTTCAGTTTCGTCATGTGCATTATCAAATACTTATGATTGTAAAAATTGTGATGTATGTGTATCTTGCATAAATGGGTTATGCAGGCTAAGTGTCCGCATTCAGGTGTTCCTAGAAATTGGAAGCAAATGCTAATCTGGAGCGTACTGTGAGTAGACCAAGATGGTCTCATTTTTATTATTTGAATTTTTGTATTGATTGACTATTGATTGATTTTCTGAATGTGATTGATTATGTTGGTTTCCGGACAGAAGTTCCGATGATGTGATTTTTGAATGGGGTATTGAAGTGTTACTTGTATGTGAATGAGATGAACTAAGTGTACGTCATGCAATTGTTAAATGTATTCTGACTGTGCATCTGCATATGAATGAAAGTTTGAATTCTCAACACTAAGGTTAAATGCTGGACTAAGGTCCAATGATATGGGAATGAATGGGTTTATGCAAATATGAGTGATGCATTCCATTTCATAAATGCATGTAATATAATGACTGTTGTGACCAGAGTAGCCACCGATCAGAGCTTAAAGCTCAACGAGTGAAAATGAGCTTCGAGCTTAAAAGTGAATCAGAGCCTCAGGTTCAACGTTTAATGAGCCCTATATGGGACAGTTATTAATGAGCCCTACAAGGAACAGTTTAGGCAATCGGTCACAACAAAATAATAAATAAAAAGTGAGTCTCATGTACACTGCATATGCATAAAATAAGTGATTAAATTGTACTGAACGAGAAGTGTAAAATGTGTAATGTTGTGATATGTGTTATGTGATTGGGTGAGCCATCGATGATGGTCACTCACTGAGTTCGCAAAACTCACCCAAAATTTGCAATTATTTTTCAGGCTTGAAGAGTACCCCGTTAGACAAACGGGAGCATGCAACTGCATGCAAGTGAAAGATAGAGGTCGGGATTAATTGCATCTGCATTCAGTATTTTATTATTTTGTAAAAATTTATATTTCGTAATTTTTGTAAAATAATCTTTTGTAATTATAGTGGGCTCCATATGGGCTATTGAAATTCTATTGAATATAATGTGTGATTGAAGATAATTATGAACGAAAGAGGGCCGCCCAAATTGATCTCTGATATATTATGTTTGTGACTGTAAATTCAAAAAAAAATCTATACTGAATTTCGACTAATTGAGTGCAGTAGCATGCCACCCTCGAAGGGCACGGACTCAGATATCACCGTCGATGTAGGGTTCGGGTTTTGCGGGAGTGGGGTGCTACACCAACAGCTACAACCAAGAACATAAGCTTCCTCTAATTAAAAACAAGAGAACGTCATTTTGATCTTCTCCCATTTTTTCACCAACGCAAGATTCCCACTCAAACCTTCTTATATTTTTCAACTTCTAAGCTCCAGTCAAAATCATTCACGCAAACTTTGTTAATTCCTCATCCAATCTCCCACATCCACGCAAGACATCCATCCACCAAAAATAGCCATCTCCAATCATCATAGTCGTAAGCCATCTTCTACACAGCCTTCATCCCATTTTCTTTCACGCAGAAATGCAGCTCATCTATAATCTCACACACAAGCTGAATCTAAGAGCCTTTAGACTTGAAGGAAGCAACCAAGAGCCTTCACCAATGTACCAGCTTCTATTCGCCCAATAACGCAACATCTATTCACTAGCAAAGAAGTAACCATGCAAAGGAGTTTGGAGAGCTTCGTTCTTAATTTTTATTTGATTCCGTCATGAGTTTATATAGGGTTTTTGCTTGTGGATTGTTTGGCTTCATGATTTGTGGCTAGAACTCTTGATTTCTCTTGGGGATTTAATATTTTTAATGACGCTTTAATATTGAATTTTACTGGAATCTATGACTGAATATTCATATACTTGTTGATTTTTCCTTGGGTTTATTTGTTATTCCTTTGGATTATTGGAAATTGCCTTGGTATAAATTCGTCTTTGGAAAAATGGAGTTTTTGCTAGAAGATCGAAAGAAATTTCAACTAGGATTTTCTTGTGAGTTGGGAGACCCAAGAAACTTAGGAGGTGAAAATTGAAGGTTTGAGACTTAAGAAACTATAGGAAGAACTTAAGTAAGCAATTACTAAGTAACATCTAGAGTGGATAGATTAATTCATCTTTGAAAAAGGGGGATTAATTACTCTTAAAATTCACCTACAAGGTTAGGATATTTCATTTGTGGAGGATAGCTAATTCAATATTTCAGTTGACAAAAATATCATTTCCTAAGAGAAAGTCATTTCCCATTGAAGTTAAGACTTTTAATTAGTCAATTGTTGCAATCTTTTCATAATTAATTACTGCACAAATTTGTCATATTTATAGCTATTTTGGTTTCATTCAATCGTGTAATTGCTTATAAATTTCCTTGAGTTTTTAATAATTCGTTACATTGCTTTTAAATTTTCAAAATTTCATCTAACCCGATTTCAAACACTGTTAGCTAGCATAGATTTAAATTTTTTCATAATCCCTGTGGACACGACTTGGTTCTTACCGATTTATTACTCACTTTGATAACCGTGCAGTTGCGGTTCACGAACAATTATGCTTTGATACTACTAATTAAGAATTAAATTGTCTCTAATAATAATATATTTGGATAAAAGAATCAATAAAGAAAGAGATGAAGATTTTTAATTAGTTCAGCTAGTTGTGTGTGCACAGGTCCTCGAGATCCAAGACCATTTGATTTCATTATATTGATTAATAAGTCTTTTGAAGATTACAAATTTCCTCTTTATATAGATTATGTTTACACAAATATAATTAATTATAAACTCTAATTAGTATAGTTCTATACAACTTACTACTTTACCAAATCAACCTAACTTAAACATGATTCTAAAATGCTTTAAATCATTTTAGAGTTGGAAGTCTACTAAAATTGCACTTCCAAATAAAAATTTCCGTCGTAGACATAGCCTATGACACTATTTTTTTAAACAAAGACCATACTCGTGTCTCCAAACCATGGATTTTTTTTCCTTCTCCATACACTTAGATATGGACTAACATAGGGTTGTATTTATTTCTCTACATACTTGGACACGTTTGTGCATTTACCTGAACTTCCATGTTAGTATCACTATCAATTAGCATTAATAAATGTAATATTCATACTATTTGAGAAAAATATATATTTTATTGATTTTTAAAATTTTGTATTGATATTAAAATTTAAGTAAATTTCTAAATTTAAGAAATAATTGAACTTAAAAAATAATTTTAGTTTCTTTTCTTTAATAAGTTCAAGAGGGCCCTTAAGGGGTGGTCAAGTTGGTGGATTAGTGGGCATAGGGCCAAAAGGTACTGAGTTTAATTTCCCCTACATACGCTCTCTCAATCGAGCCTATCGTATAAGGATTGCCTAGTATAGAGTAACCAGTTGGTGTGATCATTGGATTCACATGCCCTAAATTTAGATATGGATTTATTTCTACTGGTACTCCTTTTATCATGTAATGTGCCTCTAATAAACAAGCCTTCTTTGTCATCAACATGCACTTCAAGATTTTAGGTATCTCTATATAGGATGCAAGTTTCATGACGTGATACATAGCCTCATCTGTCATATATAGCCAAACAGTTCTAACTACTTATGCTTGTAACTCATCCTAGTCAAGTTCATCTCTATCTTTTGACTTTTTCTATTGTATTCCCTACAGTAAGCCTTGTTGAACTAATAAGTCATTCACTCTCCATTGTCACATTTTGAAATTTGTAGTTCTGTTCAACATTCCCACTTCAAATCTATTCACCAAAGTATCTGGCTGCTACTATATATTCTGCTTCAGTTGTTGAAAGCGTTGTGTAATTTTGTTTCTTGTAAGACAAAGAAACTAGACATCCTCCAAGAATTGACAGTGACCACTTGTGATTTTCCTATCAACTTTATCACTTGCATAATCTGCATCATAATAGCCATTAGTTTTTGGATACCATAAACCAAACTCCACAGTTCCAAGATGATAGCGAAAGATCCTCTTGATTGCTTAAAGGTGGTTTTCTTTTGGATTTGATTAAAAGGTGCACAAATACGCACACTAAGCATAATATCTATTCTTGAGCTTGTAAGATATAGAAGTGATCCAATCATCCCTCTATACTTTGTCTCATCCGAAGCCTTTCCTACTTCATCCTCATCAAATTTAGTTCCGGTATACACTAAAGTACCTATCGGTTTGGCATTTTCAACATGATATTTCTTGATGAGTTCCTTTTTATATTTGTCTTGACTAATGAAGATTCCTTTTCCTATTTGTTTGATTTTCTATCTGAGAAAGAAAGATAAGTCTCCCATCATACTCATTTCAAACTCTCTCTACATTAAAGTTAAGAATTCTTCACAAAAAGATGGATTAGTAGCACTAAATATTATATTATCAACATATATTTGTACTATGAGTAAATCATTCTCCTTTCTCTTAATAAATAAGGTTTTATCTATTTTTCCTCTTCCAAATTTATTCTCAAGCAGAAAGTTACTTAAATTCTAATACCATGCTTGAGGAGCCTACTTTAGACCATATAGAGCTTTAGTTAACTTCATCACATAATCTGGATAGTCTTCATTCTCAAAACTTAAAGGTTGCTTAACAAATACTTCTTCGTTAATATATCCTTTTAAGAAAGCACTTTTAACATCTATTTGGAATAATTTAAATTTTATGTGACACGCAAAAGCAAGTAAAATTCTAATCAATTCTAATCTAGCAACAAGTGCATAAGCCTAGTCAAAATCAATACCATCTTGTTGATTATAACCTTGAGCTATAAGTCTAGCTTTCTTTCTTACCAGCTTACCATTTTCATCAAGTTTGTTTCAAAATACCCAAAAAGTTCCAATGACTGATTTGTCTTATAGACGAGGTACTAAATTCCAAACTTTTTTCTTATCAAACTGATTTAGTTTGTCTTTCATAGCTAAAACCCAAATTTTATTAGTAAGAGTCTCTTCAACATTCTTTGATTCTAATTAGGTAACGAAGGTAACATAATTGTTTTTGAAAGATGATCTAGTTTTTAAAATTTTAGAAGGGTTCTCTCAGAATACACTAAAGTGTATCAAGACCTCTCCATTCTCTTAGTGTTTTTCTTTTATAAATCTTCAGTGATCTTTTATTGCATAGGCTCCTATTAGGATGTACTTGGAGAAAGAACTTGCTCTGTCCTAGCTTCAAAAGGACCTTCTTGATTTTGTGATTCCGAAGGTACCATAGGTGTAGTTTTAGTTTGTGATGTATTTTTAGGAATCAAAGAATGTTCTTCATCATATGAGTTAGCAGTTGTTGTCAAGGGTAGTGTTTCATCAAATACCACGTGTAGTGATTCTTTTTATTCTCTTTGCTCTTTTGTTATAAACTCTAAATTCTTTGCTAGCAGTGTTATAACCCCAAAAAATAGTTTCATATGATCTCGCATCAAAATTTTCATGGTTGTCCTTATCATGATTTAACACAAATCACTTGCAACTAAAAGCTCGAAAGTACACAACATTCGATTTTCTTCCTCCCCAGATCTCATAGGAGTTCTTTTAGAGAATATTTCTAATAATGCTTTTGTTAAGTATCTAACAAGCAGTAGATACAACTGCCCAATAATTATGAGGTAGATCACTTTCACACAGCATTGTCCTGACCATATCAATAAGAGTTATGTTAATTCTCTCAACAACTCCATTTTATTGAGGAGTCCTAGGAAATGAAAAATTATGAGTTATATCATTATCATCACAAAAATTTTCAAAATTTATGTTATCAAATTCTCCTCCATGATCGCCCTAAATTAAAGTAATACAATACCCTTTTTTAATCTAATTTTTTTTTGTAAAACTTCTCAAAAACTTTAAAAGCATCATCCTTATTTGATAGGAGATAAACCCCTATAAATCTAGAACAATCATCTACTATGACAAAGGCATACTATTTACCACCAAAACTTTGAGTCCTAATAGGACCAAATAAATCCATATTTACAAGTTTAAGCAGTTGGTTAGTAAAAAAATATCTTTAGAAGGAAAGCTACTTCTAACTTGTTTTTCTTTTAAACAAGCTTCACAAACCTGATTACTCTCAAGCTTAAAAAATGGTAATGCTCTTACTAACTCATTTTTAGACAATTTTGATAAAATGCTCATGCTAGCATGTCCAAATCATTTATTTCAGATAAATTAATCCTTTTCTAATGAAACAAAATACTTAACATTTTATAAAGACATGTCTTCTAGTTAAGCACAATATATATTCTAATTTTTAGGGCTAACAAATACAATATTATCATTATGATTATCACTTATTTCACAATGAGATGCATAGAAAGTGACTCTATAACCCTGGTCACATAATTGACTTACGCTTAATAAGTTATGTTTCAATACATTAACATTAAGAACATTATCAATAGAAGCATAATCAGAATCACCAATTTTTCTGATTCTGGTAACCTTTACTTTGTTTTTGTTAGTAAAGATAACATTAGCTCCATATTTCCTTTCAATATAGTTGAAGTGTGATATTTTACCTGTCATGTGTCTCAAATAACTACTATCAACTATCCATTACTTTTCTCTTGTCTTTGTTTTGAAGCATATCTGTAGAACGCTTTATCTCATTTTAGGTACCCAAATTTTTCTAGGTCCTTTAAGGTTAGTAGTTTGACCTTTTGGTCTTCAAACATACATTTGAGATCATTTCTTCATTCTAGGAAAGATACAAGAATCACTAATATAAACATGTCTACCATAATAGAAGCACAAAATAAATGAATGAGAGTTGCTATAATTTCTGCCATGTATCAGGATCCTACTGTGTTGATTATAACTACTACTAGATTTAACAAAGAAATTGTATGGCCTAATATTATTATTTTTATTATAACCTATTCCAGCCTTAGCAAAACCACCTTTACCATTACCAAGTAATGCATTAAGATTATTCTTTCTATCAACAAAATTAGCAAAATCTTTTTTAAAGATATGATCTTTCCAGCAAATTTCTCTTTCTCAAGTTCTAAAACAACAACTTTTTCTTCTAACTGTCTTACTTTATCAAAATTGTTCTCAAGTGATGCATTCTCTAACTGAATTAGCTTTTCTTCCCAAAAATAATTTTTATAGACTTTTTGCTTACTGTCATTTTTAAGAGATGTATTTTTGGATAACAAATTCTTATTTACTGACTCTATTCTTCAAGGAAGCATCATTTTTTTTAATTTTTTAGACTTCTCAACCTCTTCGAAGTACTACATTTTTAATTTTTCATACTGAACATACAATTCATGATATACATTTAATAATTTATAAACTTCAATATTAAAGTTAGAGTAATATACCTTATCATCTCCTGATTCAGCCATAAGACAAAAGTTGTTGACTTCTTCAGGCTCTTCTTCTTCAAAGTTTCCAAAATCCTCATCAGACCAAGCTGTAGTCTAGCTTGCTTTTTAGACTTTTCGTACTCTATTTATGCTTTTGAAGAACAAGACGTTCTGGTCTAATGTTCCTAAGGTTCTTACAGTGATAATATATGATTTGATTATTTTGTGTATTGCCACTGTTGTTGCTGCCTTTTGATAGGAACATGTTGTTTATAGCTTTCTTATTTCCTTCTCTTTTCTTTATTAACTTCTTTTTTGTAGAGATGTATATATTTTCTGACCATGAAATTGAATGCATCATCTCCATCTATCTGCAACTCAGTGTCACTTTCATCACCATTTCATGGATTTGATTCATCAGCTACTTTTAGTGTTATTCCTCTTCTGTAGGGGGATCCTTCATCTCGCCTAAACTCAGTTTCATGGATCATCAAATTTTTGCTTAACCAGTTGAGTGAAATAGTGTCTAGATTCCTTTGGTAGTGACCTTATAGTCTTTGTTATGAGCACGTCATTGGGATATATCTTTCCTAAGTTCTTTAAGGTCGTGATGATTTTGTTGAAACGTCCGAAGAATTTGTCTATAGTCTCTCCCTGTTTCCTGCCAATAGTTTTGTATTGATGAACTAAAAGACTTATTCTATATTTCTTTACCTCATTCGTTCCTTCAAAGATAACTTGAAGTTTATCCCACATTTCCTGTATTGCATAGCAGTAGGATATCTTTTCATACTCTTCTAGAGATAGTGCATAAATCAGATGATGTTTTACTTTAGCATTTAGCTGTGCATTTCTTCTATCAGCATTAATCCACACTTCTAAGTCAACAGTAGAGAGAAGTGCAGCTCCAACTTTGATAGCTTGCTAGACTTCGATAACTATAGATTGAAGATAAACGGTCATTCTCTCTTTTTAGTAGGAATAGTTGTTTCGATTGAAATAAGTAGGCTTTGAGACGAATTATCCTTTAAGACTTATCAAATTGTTTGCCATGATCTATCACGTGCTGAAAAACACAATAAGTGTGAAACATCTCTTATCAAATGATAAAGAAAACATACACAAGGTAGGTGAATTGTGCAATTTGAAAACTTTTGAAAGTTACCTTCAATTGATAGGATCTTATTAAATTTCAAACAGAAGGAGCCTGTTAAAATTGAAAGTAAAAGGTGCCTCTTAAAAATCAAAAGGAAAGGATCCTCTTGTAAGTTGAAAACAATAGTAATTATAATCACAACAAATTAGAAGTTAAGGAGAGAGAAGAAATGACACAGTCAATTTTTACTGGTTCGGCTTACAATCCAAGCCTGCGTTCAATTTCCAAGTATCCTACTTGAGTGTTTCACTAATATCTCAAGCAGTAATTTGACAAGCCTCTTCAAGCTCACAAGTGCATATTTTTCAAGGTTCTTCAACCTTTCACAATATAGTATTTAGCTAGCCTCAACAAGCTTTCAATAAATGAAAATGTAATTTTCTCAATATAAGCTTTAAAGGCTAATGATCTCTCTCAAAGAGTATTTTCACTTTCTAGGGAAAAAGAAATTTGATAAAAATATGACTTTTGAGAGTATTGATGTTATTGATGTATTTCCAAAATCTAGTCTATATGCAAATGCAGTGGCTCTTCCTTAAATAGACATTTTCTTCAACAAGTCGTTGCTTCACTTAAATACTTAGTCAATTGAATCAACTTTGAATATAAATAATCTTCGATATCATCTTTGATAGAATCTTTCAATATCCAAATGTTAAAAAAATTTGACTATATCACGGAGCTGATTGTGAAATTATATGATTAGCAAGATCCTTCTGAATATTGTGGAATCATTTCTAATAAATCAAGTAAATTCATTAAAAAGGTTCCTATAAGAAAGGAAACGTCTATCCTATCACAAATAACTAGATTTTATATCCATATACAAAATTATATAGTTATCTTTTCGAATAAAAGTAAATAATCCAAATTTGAAATTTGAAATATTATTATGTTATCATCAAAACCATTAATATAAAATCTTGAGCTAACAAAGGGTACTCTCTTCTACTAAGACACTTAAAGTTTTTTTTTCCTTTGTTGGTTTTAAAATATAAGTAAAGAGTAGACATAAGAAGGGCTGGAACTTGTATATTTTATTGACCTTTAATTTACTTAATTTATACATGTAGGAGTCCTAATTGTCAAAGAAAAAAATCTGCAACAACTTGCTAAAAATCAAGCAACAACTTTGCTAAAAATCAACTAAGCACTAACTTAGAAAATCTCAACTACTTAGGCTGTTTCTAACTTCAGTAATTGCCAGTTTGATAGCTTCAAAGTCACATGTTTAACACTCCTCTTTAGCTTTGGGATTGCAAACTCCAAGCTTTAACCTTAGATCTTTAAAAAGAGACTTCAATAAAGCTTTGGTCAATATATCAACAGTTTGGTCTTTAATTCTACAATAAACCATAATCACTTCTCCTTCCTTTTGTACCTCCCATAGAAAATAGAGCTTAATCTTGAAATGCTTTATGTTTCTATGAAACAATGGGTTGTTTGCAATCGAATTTGCAACCTGATTGTCCACAAAATTTTTATGCCTTGTTCGTGTTTCATTTCTGTTGGACCCTGAACTTTTCTGGGAAGATTAGAACTATTAAATGAGAAATTTTGGTGATTAGTCACAAGTAAAGAACAAATGAATGATAGTTTTTGAACTAAGAATTTATAGACAAGAGTAAAGTAAGGAATAAGAAATGTGGATAGATTCATGATTTGCTATGGTGTTTTCGAGGGATAAGAGATTTTAAAAAGGGAAGAATTAAGGTGAAAGTCGGCAGTAAAGTGAAAGCAACATATTTGTAGTAAGTTGATGAAGAATATGCACATATGTGTATGTTCCGTTATTAGTGCTCATGATTAATCATGGACTATATTTTTATTTATGGATGATACTGATTTGAACTAGAGTTGATAATGAGGAGTGAATGAAGTAGAAAAGGTGATCTTGGTATGAGTTGTGTTAAGGAAAGTTTTATGAAATAAAGAGTTGATCTAGAAAATGTTCACTGAGTAGACTTCAGTTTTGTAGCCACACATATAGTGACATACATATATCGTGAAAAATGAATTTATTGCACATGAAATTTTGTACATGCATTCATTGACATTC
>JANZLX010000212.1:15234347-15245831 GCA_025531955.1 Erythroxylum orinocense
AATTAAAAATCCTCAATTTATTCCAACCAAATAAACAAAAACCTCAAAATAATTTAAACATGCTTAAAAAGGAATCGAGGCCCAACAACATCAGACTGGTTAAATCAACAGATACAAAGCAGATACAATCATAATACTCTACAATGCAGTGATAAGAACAAAAGATAAATTGAAGTCTCTTGAACCACATCCTACAATCCATAGCAGTCAAAAACCTTCCTTCGTACAACTTTAAAGCCACTATCTAGATACCAAACTCCAAAACAAATACCCACAGAATAAGAGCAGATCTAAATGAAGAAGAAGGATCCTTCAAAAATTTTGTTTCTTATAATCCTTTTATTGGGTCCCTATAACTTAATAACCTGGAAAATTCACATCAATTTCAACAATTAACACAAATTTCTCATAAACCAAAAGAACAAACAGATTATTAACTAAAAAGATAAGAAATTAACAGATCTTTCTCATATATACTATCAGACTTCATTTATATCTCAACCACTATCACACTTCATTTAATGAAATCAACAGATACAAAACAGATTGGTTAAATCAACAGATATAAAACAAATACAGTCATAACACTCTGCAGTGCAATAAAAAAAGAACGGATAAATACTTGACAAACCTCTGAGTTCTAGAATTTCAATGCCGCCTCTGGTTATCAATAGCTTCCATAGGATTGATAGGGTGCTTCAAATCAACTGGGGGGTGGGGGGTGTTGGCAGGGAGACATACTCAGCAATTTCAGCTAAATTTATCAACTTAGTAAGAACTTCAACTGCAATCAGGGGATTGTTCTCCACCAATTCATGAGGAAAATACAAAAATGCCTTCAAATTTCAAGATCATGTGATGATAAAATTGTTAATTATACGCGGACTCATCAAACTACATACAGGAAGTTTCCTTGGTGTCAATCCATAATGATATGCAAGCTTAGGGTCATTCATCAACTCCACCATAGCTTGCTGGACAAATAAAAGCTTGTAGTCATTCCTTTGTTTCATGTAATGATATAGACAAACAAAAAAAAAATGTAGAGTTTCTAAAACAAGTCTTTTTAGCAGTAAAAATTTTTAAAGCCTCGTATGTTAGATAATCCAGGCTTATCTCATCCTAGATTATACATGAAGAACATGAGCAAGTCAAATTCTAGTATGAATTCAGGAATGAACATATTTTGTATTGCTAATTGAGGGAATCATTTTAATAAATCAAACATCATGATTTTTCCCAAATGAATCAATTCACAATTTCAGACCAGTTGAAGCTGTTTAATTCTCCTATGACAATCTTTTGGAATCCTTTAAATTTCTTCTTCTTACCATTTGAGCTTATAGTCAAATACTTGCTCCACTAGAGGAAAGATAGGAGTCACTTAGCTACATATTAGTTATCATGTAGAATTTAAAATTGTTTAATTCTGGAAATTTTTTTGATAAGGATGGAAAGATCTTCGATCACTATTATTAATAAAGAGTATCAGTACCTCTTGTTGCGCAAGTGCCAATGGTCCTTTAAGGGCTTTTGCAATTAAATCCCTCACTGCTGCTCCTCTTCTTATGTCAACACACATACCATGATCCCAAACAAGCTCGTGATTGTTGTCAGGGTTGAGCCATACAAGTTGAAGAAAACTTGGCAAAGATAAGCTAAGAAAATGTAGTTATAAAGAAAAATGAGCAATCATGTACATGATACTCATGAAACACATTAGGAATATGGTACAGAACACCTTTGAGCTGATTGGAGCCCAAGTTTACGGTAACTAGATAACCATTATCAAAATTTCCATAAATTGTTCCAGTCACTGAAGACCCAATATGCAATTCCGGACTTCCTGCAACCAAAAGAATGGCCATCAATTGTTCTAGTCAACTGATATTGCTCTGCTAAAAATGTCATGTACACAAATGTTAAAATATCTTGCACCCCGAATCCCTAATCTCCAAAACCCCAATTTTTGATTTTGATTTCTCAAGAATAGATTGGTTCCTCCAGAGCAAAGGCCTTCCAGTCTCATTCTTCACATGCAATGCCTATAAATCCATTCTAATTAAGATCCCAATTTTAATAAGAATTTAACACACCCAGACGAACAAAGAGATGAATTTTGATGGAAGTAAACTGAAGATATTACCAGGAAAATTTTGAGACGAAGGTAAGAAAGAGAAGATCATTAGGTTTGGTAACAACTCCATCACCATTACACTTTCTCCAAAATCCTAGACAAAAAGCACACAGAAGCGAAGAGATTAGAGCGTAAAATTCTTATCAAAACCAGTAAAGAAAAACAAAGAAGGAAACAGTCATATAATCTAACCACAGCTTGAGCTTGATGGAAGAGAGAAAGAGATAAGAGGATGATGAAAGAAGGAAAAGCGTTTGGTAGTTAAGAGGAGAAATCGTTGTTGGGATGTTGGTTACGGTGCTGCTCTGACGATGAACAAATCCCAACGAGGCCAACTTGATTTCGACGATTCCCAACTAGTTACGAAGAGTAGAGAGAACACGTGAGACCCTTTGGAGAAAACGAGAGAGAGGAGCGGAGAGGTTTAGGCAAACTTGACATTTTGGGTTTGGGATTACCCTAAATGCTAGTGTGGGGCAGCTTATTGATTTTGGCTAGTTTGGTTAGCTGATTAAACCCATCCAACCAATTAACCAAACACATTATCAAACAGCTAATTAAATTAGTTGATCAGCTGTTGTCCAAACACACCCTAAATGTTCTTTGGCTGTTCCATTTTTACTATCAATAATTCACATTTATTAATCATTTTTATTCTTATTTACTGAAATTGTCTATTAGGTAATATTTTACCTCAAAATTTGGTCTTATTTTGAAGCATTTTCATTGCTTATAATTTTAAGTGATTAATATTAATGCATTAGATAATTTAATTTAACAGTTTTAGAGTTTAATATTTCAGTAACTGAGGGCAGAAACACCATTAGTTTATGGACTGGTAAATTATTTTTTGTGTTGAATTTATGTATAAGTTGATGTAATTAGATTTGTGTTGAATTTATGTATAAGTTTGAACGGTTTGCATGAATTTACATTAATGAAAACGAAAAAAGTGTATTTTGTGTTGAATTTGTATGTATAAGTTGATGTAATTGTTTTTTGTGTTGAATTTATGTATAAGTTTGAACGGTGTGCATGAATTTGCATTAATGAAAACGAGAAAAGTATATTATTTAGACCATTAAACCGCCGGGAACCCATGAATTCTGATCGAAAGCGTTGGGCCAGAGAATATGGCTTCACGCTTGACTGACCATATCTTCTGGTTGTTTTAGTATTTTTCTTTAACTTTCTCATTTTCTTAGATCTCTTATCTCTTCTAGATATATGATGGTCCTGTCCGAGACCAGATCTTCTGTCTAATTTTACTCTGTCTCATAAAATCTCAACTATTTATTTTGCGGACCTCACATGGGTCCCATGCGAGTCTCACATAAATAAACAGCTGAGATTTATTAGACATAATAAGACACCATAATATTGGACAGGAGATCTGTACTGGTCCTGTCCTACCAATGTACAAGACACGAATCTATTTATGATTTAAGATAATTATTTTAAAAATGTTATGTTATTAATTTTTTTTCACAAGTATTAAATATTGATCAAATTACTTTAACGTTAAATTGTCATCTCCTTTATAAACTCTCCTCGCTTTTATATCACATGCTTCCTTTGTTTCCCTCCACAGCGAACGCAGAGGTTTAACAATGGTGGAAGATAAGCAACACTCCGACATCAACCCAAAAGGAGATATTGAAGAAATTCACAGCGCCGGGGATCAACATAGTGATGGTAAGTGTGCAGACGATGATGACTCGCTTTCTCTTTCCGACCTAGCCCTCGACAACGTTAAGGACACGACAGCCACAACTATGACTCCTCAACGATCATCGTCTGAAACACATGACTTGTTCGAGTTTCTCGGCGACAGCAATTCTCATATGTCGTCAGCCGAAGACATCATTTTCTGCGGTAAGTTAATGCCCTTCAACGCACAATCTCTACAAAACTACGCCTCTATAGCTCACACCGAATATGGAAAAAAAGAAGCTATCTTTCTTCGTCGCCGATCTGAGTCTTTATCAGGGTTACAGAGTCGTGTGACTCGTTCAGATATTGTCACCACCAATCCATTGTTCATGAGAACTAGTCGGTCATTGAATAATCAGATACTAGAGAGGTTGAATAGTTCCAAGACGTCATCGGAACCCTCCGTGGACCGGAGCATATCAGTGAAGAGTGTTGGAAGTTCCGGTAATGCATTGGTAAGAAAAACGTTGAAGCCCAGATGGTATGTGTTGATGTTTGGGAGCGTAAAGACTCATACAGAGATGGAGCTGAAAGATATTAAAACCCGGCAGCTTAACCGGAATCCTCTGACTCTGTTTCCACCGCCGCAAGAGACTCAGGGTAAGTCGCCGGTCATGGGAAATACCGGCAAGAGCTCGTGTGGACTACTTAAAGTTTTAAGTTGCAAGGATCACGCCAGTGTGGCTGTAACGTCATCGTTTTGTATACCTCAAGTTTGACAAGAAAAGAAAGTTTCATCTACTTGACGATTTGTCAAGCTCAGGAGGGTATAAGTTTTGATTGGACTATATTGCCCATACTAAACTTAATGTTTTTGCATGGTTTGGATTTGACATGTTACTTCTATTGAGGATGAAAATGTAATTCTACACATCATGGGAGGACATAAGTATCAACTTTGCACAGAAGGTGATCGAGTAGAGCGAGGGAGCATATAGTCGACAGCGTCGCCCTGAGAAGTAACTGAGAATGGAAGTTTTTATGGTATGTTAGTTGGTCACAGAGAATGATGAAAATCAATGAGGGTCACGGGAATCTCGGCAATGGCATTACAAAAAAAGTATATTTACTTATCAATTTCTCTTTTGAAACAAAATTACATCTATGTTTATCACTTTTGGAATTCAGTCCATCGTTTGTCATTGTGAAGTTGGTTGATGACATAACGCGAAAATTGCAATCCCACAAGAAAGTTTAACCAAATCTACCCTTCAGTTATCATGAACAAATATTAAAATTTGTCCTTCTGCAATGTTCAATTGACAATTTCGTATTTAAATTAAGTAATGGCATTAGAAAAATGCGAGATCATAGCAACCATCCAAAACACATTCGTCTAATTGTTGTGAAAGACGGTGAGGGGAGCTACGTACTAAGATGATAATGATATTATTGTCTCCTAGGTCATTAGATTAATATATCACCAATTGGCAATTAGGCTACTTATTTGTCTTCTCATTTAAGAAAACCATTAGATAGCCAATTATATTATATTATATTATATATACAAGACTGGAGATGTGTATTAGTTGGTACTCCAGATCATGACATTTTTTGAATGCCAAATGCCAGAATTGATTCGCCTGTAAATCACCTCCAAGGATTGCCAAGTGTGTAGTTCATTTAATCAGAATACTCGTTATCATTCTGGCAAAATAAAATATAGTTACTGCAGTTAGAGTTTGAGTCTCACTGGATACACATATCATTACGGCCAAATATACCATATTTATACACTATTACGGCCTCATAACTAATAAAGGATAGAGAGAGCAGGTAAACTGCGTAATTACAGGAATGAACTACAGAAATCCTTGAACCAAATCATATTACTTGGGAAAAACATGAAGCATGTCAAAACCTGGTATTGTGTAACTTAAAAACATGACCTTTCTAATTACATAGTTGTGGTTACATATACTCATTCTTAATGTCCATGCGGGAAAAGGTAAAGAAAGAAAAGGATTGGTAGTTGGCCTGTGTTATGAAATCATTTGGGTAATATTATGTTGTCAGCAATCATAATGCCCAGAAATTATGATTCTGACGCTAGAAAGAGTGGACTTTACGGTATGATTTCTTAGACCAATCAAATTTCCTGATTCATAGTTTTCACCTAGCCTCTGCATGACCATGACTATTGTATGCTGGCTAGTTAACTTCTTGATTGTTTAGCTCCACCTTAAAGATTTCGTTCTCATTACTTCCGCCCGCTATAAAGTGAAGCAAGACATTATTTCTTTTTACCTCTCTATTTCATCTTTATCACCTAATTGAGCGGTTCTTTTAATATAAATTAGGCATTTTTTTAAAATTTGTAACAGCCTCCTTTGGGTCAATCAGGCTGGGGCAAAGCCCAGGCCTATCTATGCCCTACTTGAGCTAAACTCGAACTGATCAACCTTTGACTCAATTAGGCCCTGGGCTGGACCCAAACCTGAGATATTATAGCCCACCCTAGGTCAACTCAACCCATTACCATCTCTAATTATTATAAACAATAAATTAATCCACAACTTCGGAAACATGATCAAATCATGCATTAGTCGGTATTTGTACTTTTAACACGCTTGTCTACTTGTAAGGTTCGTCCTGCAACGCGCCGCCAATATCAGGGAGGGAGGAATATGTACCATATATTGCTGAAGAAACTCATGGTCTAATGCCAATTTTCATCTTAAGATGTGGAGATGATATTCATCATTGGTTAACTATAGGGGTAGGTTCTTTAAGAAATCAAAACTTATGCGTTCAAAGAACAAGCAGAAGAGGTTGGAAAAGCACTCGTCGAACAAGAAAACGAAAATCACGTGTGTCACAGACACAAGGATCCGGCAAACCAACTTGATGCTTTTAAGTAGCCTAATATATTAAAATCAACTAATCCTTTGTGGACGAGAGTCCCCAACTAGAAAGCAAAAACCTAGTTTGAGAGGTCAAATACAACTGTAAGCTAAAAATACATTTGAACCGCGCAATTATAAACTGCTTGCACTACGGCCATAAGCACATATAAGCATCATCATGGCATATGTGTGAAACTAAGTTAAGATATCTATAGGACAAATGAAATCCTAAGAGAGAGAGAAACCCCAAATGTTACTAATGCTGAAGTTCAGCAAGAGAGCAGACGAGTTGCAGCACTCTTCTCAATTCAAATGTCTTTCCAGGTTGCACTAGTAGTGGTGAACTACTCTAATAAGTAGCATAAGCATAGCACAATGACAAACTTACCGACAGCTGTCCAAGGATAAGAGTGAATCTCTAAATAGTTTAATACTTCTAATTACATTTTCCTTTTACAAACACGCCATATTGCTGTGAACCAAAAACTTGGAATTCTAGATAGACTAACACAACAAATCCATAGCAAAGATCCGAGTACAGCATACTGACTTTTTGAAAAAACCCACCTTAATTAACAAAACTGTTAGTACCTCAACATTTTTTTCAAAGAAAGTTAAGTGCTCAAAAACCATTAAACTACTGACAGAATGTTCTAGCTAAGATAAAACCTGTATTGGGTTGTAGCTAAGCAAAACATGGGGACAAATCTTAACTATTCATGATGAATTGAACACTCATATAGGGGTAGGCCTATCCTTATCACCTTAAAGAAAAGAGAAATAACACTTGACCATACCTCAATAAGCAGGCCACAAGAAATAAGGAAAACAAAAACAAAATCTAACCCCCTTCCCTAACCCCAGAAATCTACCACTCTACCTCGAAAAGAAGTATTACAGCACCATCGTCACCAACGGACTGACTATGAAACAATTATTTATTTAGCAGTATGAAATGTATGGGATGTATCTGTCATTATTGTTTCCCGATAGTATATTAAGATTGCTTTTGATCTACCCTTACAATAGACACACATCTTACAATTTCAAACAGATAGGAGTGTAGGATGTCTGCTGGAATCCTAGTAGATACAGTAGAAATTTCCCCAAAAACTAAAACCACTAAAATGAGGGCACAGAGACCGTTGACCCGGGTTCCTCCTCTATCTGCTGTATGGCACAATTGTCATGAATTTTTCCACTTATAATCAATTCAAAGAATCTTTTTTTGTGTTTTCATCAAACATCAAAAAACAAGGATACAACTGTCTGTGTATCCATTCGCAGTTCAATATCAACACGTGTAATGGCAAGTGAAGACATTGTGAGATTCTCTATCTTCATTATGAAAAATAACAGAAAACTCTGATCACTGGCCAAAAGTCCTTGATAAAATCGATACTAAACTGTCATTAATGAAAATAAACCATGAACAAACAATTCAAATGAAAAAAGGTTCAGAAAATTCAAAGGATTGCTAGCCATCTTGCACATGTATGCAAATCTAATGCTACAATGTCCATGACTGTCTAGGAAGCTTAAGACTAGTGACCATGATACGAAATGAAAACAGAAGGTACCATTAATCTATCAAATCATTTTGCAGAAACAAAAAGCTGCACAACACTCCAATATGTCTTATCTAAAGTTACAAGACCAATGTCAAAGAATGATACAAGCAAGCTGACTCATAAACCCCACTGATCAAAAAGAATTGGAAAAGAAGCATAACAGTCACTAGAAAAAGCCATCTTGTCATTTGATCAATTGCACATATAAATCCCACTCTCATATCTGTGACTAACCTCAAAGAAGTCTGTGCTTCCCTCGGTAGCAGGCCGCAGACAAATCCCAGATAATGTATTAGTTCCTTCCATTGAAAATTTAACATAACCTACAACCTCAAGCTCTTCATCATCCTGTCCCTCAATAGAATCCACGGGCATCCTTGCCCTCAACTTGCCAGGGGAACCCCTTAGTGGAATTTCAGGTACATGCCATTTCAGTTGTCTCTCAGATCTATTCAACATAGCTTTGGGCGAAACCTTCAACAAACTTGGATCAACTGGTAATTTCAAAGTAAATGTAACATCATGCAGTGGCACCAACAAATCTGGGTTTGAAGCATACTGGATCATTATAGAAAGTAAAGTCCCACTATGACGTTGTATAAGACGAACCCTCAATGGCACAGGGGTTAGCCTAGGTAATAAACTATACTTCAATATTGGTATAGGTTCATCAGAGGCTGCAGTCCTAACATGGAACAGCCCATCACCAAGGCTACTAATCTTTGAACTCTGCATCACAAATCTCTTAACTGGACCCGTATTATCAACCCTGAATGAAAACTCAGTTTCTTTTTCACCGGCAGTTTTAGGAGGCAATGTTCTCAAATAAACCACACCCATTAATCCAACTCTAGCAAGCAAGCATTCTCTAAATTCTGCATTCATTTCTTCAACAATGTACATTTCAGGTCCTTTCATCTCACTTTTCTGAACCAAAACATTCTCAAGAGACTCACCTGCAGCCCCACTCGCAGTTTTTGTTGCGGCAGCAGCTGTTGCAGCCTCACCACCAACCCCAGTTTGCAGCAATTCAAGTCCACCAAGACCCTGCTGTTTCTGAATTTTCTTTGGTCCAACAAATTCCGACGCATCCAGTCCACCACCCCAAGCATCATTAAAACCTTCAAACGTCTCCCCCAAAGAAGCCTGCTCATTACTAAACTCAATCCCACCATAATCCCCTTCAAATCCCTCGACATTTATATGAGTGGCCTGAGTCGCCTCTGCTGGAGGCAATGTGGGCACTTCAAGTCCAGCCAACGCAACACTCAAATCACTAGACTGACTCTTATCCTTCTTAAACCCACCCACCAATTCCTCCTTCTTGTTTACTGCCTCACTCGCTGCGAAAGGATCTTTTGGCCCTTCCACCTCCTCCTCCTGCTCCTGTTGCTCACTCACTACCGGAGCAATGCTCACCACCAACTCATCGCCGGCGGCAATCGTCTCCGGTGGAAGTTCGAATCTTTCTTTAGAAAACACCTCAATACTCGCTTGATGCTCAGTGGCATGCACTTCCACCGCGTTCCAACTCTCAGCTCCGCGAATTTTGTTCTCTGTGTCCAAAGCCGAATGCACCATTTTCGCTATTCCCTCTCCGTGCATCGAAGCTAACATCGCCGCAAGCCTAATATTGCTAACCCCACGAAGCACAATGTCCAAAGCCATATAGATCTCGGCGTATTTTCGATTCAACTTCTCCGGGGTCACATCCACGCCGCGACAGGCGGTGACGAGGACACTAACGGCCTGATTCACGATGTTGATGCACTCGAACACGTTGACGGAGTTGTCGTGGTCGGCGATCGTGACGCCGAGGACATAGATCCCGTTGACTAACCGATACACGACGCGATAGCGGCTCTCGACGCCGACAATGAGCTGACCACTGGAGGCGGCCAGAGGATCATCGCCAAGAGAGGCGATGGAATCGGCAGTGGCAGCGGAGGAGAGAAGAGAGTCATCGCTAGTGCTGTTGGCCTGGTGGTGCTTTGCGGTGGCGAAGGCAAGTCTAGTATGGCGGAAGGCGGAGGTGGCGATGAGAGCGCTGGCCGGCGGGAACCATTCTCGGGTTTGGAGCAAGATATCGGATCCGTTAGCGGGCTGTAGAGCAAGAGCCAAACAGGACATTTTCTGGGTGATGTATAATTAATTAGATCACAACAACAATAACTGGACTACCTTATCTTCCAGTGATCTTTCTACAAACTGATTTGGATTTTTTTCTTTTTATTAATTTTTTTTTTCTGAAAATCGAGAATAGATTTGTCGAGTTTAATGAGAGCGAGATAAGACCGACAGGATCTTGGTTGAGGAGAGGGATTGAAAATAGGTAGTGACATATGAAGCCCAATTAGCGGCCCAGTAAACCGATGTTTGTTTTATTATGTGCAGGAGCCCACAGTTATCTTTGTTCTACATAATGTAATTGTACTAGTTGGTTGGTTTTTTTTTCTTTTATGCTAGTGGAACCCTCCAAAAATTAAAACAAACCTTAAGAACCATAAATTTTGTACCATCCCATGTTTGAAATATTAGTCAGATATCGTTTAGTATCGTAAATTTTTAAAAATTGAAGAACTGAAATGTAAAAAAATAAAACCTTAATAAATTCTTTCTTATATCCATTCGGCCATTCCCACCCCCCTACACTATAGCTTACCTGCTCCTCTCCTCTACTAATTGCTAGTCCCAGACCTATCATAGCCAGTCACTACCAGTCATTGTTGTCTACAATTGTCACCAGTCACCAGTCGCAAGTCGCGTCAGCCATTGTTATTTGCGAGTTGCAGTGTCGCACCAACCAATAACCACTCGCTAGTAACATCAGTCAGTCGCACCATCATCATTGGTCATCGTCGGTCACACCAATCAATAGCACCATCATCACCAATCTTTGTCAATCATCACCCTCTTATGTTATGTTGTGTTTTAAAAATTACAGTGTTGTCACTTGTCACTTGTCACTTGTCACCTGTGAGCATAAGCCAAGGTTGCACTTTGCTTTTGTGTGTGTCTGTGTGTGTATGTTTGTGTCTGTGTGGATTGTGGAAATGTGTGTGTATGTAAATGCTTGTGTTGTAGGCTTATGGACTTGTGAAAGTGGTGTATCATCTATCATAGACGGGTTGTGAATTGTTAATTGTGATTTTGTAATTTTGGAATAAAGTGAAATAGAAGTTTGAATTTATGTCATTCTCATTCATAAAAACTATCA
>JANZLX010000212.1:15261451-15291549 GCA_025531955.1 Erythroxylum orinocense
GATTTTTTAATACATACAAATCAAAATCTTGACTTATTATTATTAAAGTAATTTTGATTTGAAGCGTTCGCAAAAATCTACTCTTTATATTTTCTATTTAGAAGTTATATTTTTTTGTGCTATACAACCTGATGGATATCCAAAAACCCGAATAACCCAATGGATTTAGATATGGGTAGTAAATCGTAAAAACCGATGGATATGGATATGGATATGGGTTGAATCATAAAAAATGGATATAGATATGAGTTGAGTAAAACCCGAACCGAACCCTACCCATTGCCATCTCTAATGTATATATATATAATGGCAAAATTGTAATTACTATATAGCGGGTAAACGGGTAAACGGGTATAGAGGGTGATATCCCCATACCCGTCTCATACCCGACGGGTATTTTTGTTAACCCCCCATACCCGCCCCACGGTAAAAATTTGCTCCCCATACCCGCCGCCGTTCAGGTAATTTTATCGGGTACCCATCGGGTTTAGGTATAATTGCCATCCTTAGTGCAAGATTCAATTTTCATAGGTTTCAAGTAAGAGGGAGTGTTTTTAGTATATTTAATTTTCACTCACAGAAATAACAAAAGTAGTTATTTCTCTATCTCAATTTTCATAGTTCGTAATAAATGTTTCCTCTTTTATTCTCTTTGCTTTTCTAGATTTTTTTACACTTAAAACATTACTCACTGTAAAATTTGACTAAGTATTCTTAACTTGTCACGGTCACCTTTTAACAATGTAAATTAGATGTTACCTTTTAACAAAGCGTCAAGATAAGATAGAATGACCAGCCTGTAACATTCTATCGAGAGCTCAAGTTCTAGAGTTCCAAGTACCGTGATAACATCTTTAACAAGACTTAAAACTATGATATTTTCAATTGAATATGGAAACGCTATGATATTCAAATGGAAAAATTTACAAACGAAGAGAAAAGGTAAAATAACCAACAAAAGGAAAAAAAATAGTAAATAAAGAGAGATATTCATCTTTCTTAAAAGCAAAAAATAAATAAAGAGTGAATTATTTTTATAATAAATTGAAAGTTTAGGCATTAGTTTGATATTTTCAGTATTTCTAACTAGTATTAAAAAATAAAAATTGAGTTTTAAAATACAATTCACCCTTTAAATTATAAACTCCAAGACCTAAAAACATTAGTTCATTAGTTTACTTATCTTTGATTTTATTTTTTAATATACCAAATGCCATCCTTTACCCAAAACCGTAAGCACAAATGTTAGCCCTAGAACCACAAACACAAATGTATTAACAGAGCAGGTGAATTAAGGTTAGATTCACAAAGCAAAAACTTTACGTAAAAGCACACAAGATTAAAACAAATTCTATATGGAAAATAGATCAATATGTAAACATAAATAAAGATGTAAATTGAGTATAAGTGTTACCTATATTATTGGTGTCCCATAATTCTCATGATAAGAAAATAAAATAGATCAACTTTATATTTTATTTGAATTTACGATTTTTAAGAATTTAAAGATTTTGAGAATTTTGAGGATGAAATATTTTTGGTCTTCATTACTTTGGATTAGAATAATTAGGATTTTCAAATAATTTATGAATGTTAATAGCTTCATATTTAAATTTGTTTTATGTTGTACTTAAAAGCATAAATGCTATAATGAATTTTGGAGAATTTATGATGGATATAGTGATTTTAGATTAAAAAAAAATTGTTGACTTCAAAGAATACGACGGCTCAACACTTTCACTACTTCAAATATATTGAACCAAGCTAACTTCAAATGAGTTTTGGAAGCTTTCTTTGGGAGTTTCAATAGAGTGACAACTCTTCTTTAACTTCAATTTTACTATATTTTAAAATTTTAGAATTTTAATATAATTATGTAATTCCATGTGTATGCTGATGTGTAATAAGACCACCATTCGTGGCAATATATGTTGGCAACATTAATGATAGTGTTTTGGTTGTTCTTACTAATATCATAAAATCAAATAAAGTTCTAAATTTTAAATCTAAATAAACTAAAATATTAAATGTTTCATTTTTCTAATAAACTCCATCACGTGTAGGACTATGATATATTAATATGATAGTTCATTATAATAATATTAAGAATCAAAATGACATGGACTCTCTTTGGCATTTTTAAGCAAACACATTACAATATGTCATGCTTTGCTTTAAATTAGTCTTTATCTATATATACGGTTTTTCTTTTCTGGTAAAGGGAGTTTTTTTATTTAAAGATTTTTTAAAAAAATTAAAGGGAGTTTTTTTTATTTGAAGATTTTTTAAAAACTTAATTTATATCTTAATGTTTGGTATTATTAAAAAGGAACTCTAATTTTATGAAAAATTGTCTAGACTAAATGTTTTTAACATTTTAGAACACTCAATTAGAAATCTAATGCTTTAAAAACATTTGAAAGAGACCTTTAATGGATATAAAGTTTAAAGTGATTAAACTTTATCAATTAAGTTAATGTAGAATTTTTTATTTTTTTAAAAAAATTTAGGTGGACTTTACATCCATATGATATAAACACATGACATAGTGGTCCCCATTAATAGATAAAAATTTAAATTATTTATATGTATTCTTTAGAATAGTTAATCAACAATCCCTAAATTTCATAATCAACTAACCTTAATTTCTCAAAACCTTAAATTAATGCCAAATCTCTAAATTCTCCTAAATTTCTTCAACTTTTCTCCCCTTTATTTTGCAACTCACTAATTTCTTTAATGCACAATCTTCCTCTAGCTTCTTTAATGTTTCTCCCCTTTAGTTTGCATCTCCTTAATGTCTATAATAGACATAATGTTTCTCCCCTTTCTTTCATCCCATACTAGCTTCTTCTGGTGAACATGAGGATGAAGGAAATAAATAGAGAGCAGATAAACAATTGTGGAAGGTAGTCCCTTTATGTCATTATATTTGATGCATGTGGTCTATGTTACTTTACAAACCACAAAATTCCTTTGTAAATCCATCCATTTTATTTGATCCCTCTACTGTATGTGCATTTTATTTTTATTTTAAAATCACTCTACATTTTATATGGTCCCTCTAGTGTGGTCATTTTTATATGGCTTGATTTAGTTTGATTGATGCAAGTGAATAAGCCATTTTGCTTACATCTGAAATCATGTATGTGCATAGGTGAACCAAGAACCCATCTTTTTTCTACGATAGATTTGTCCTAAAAGAAAATTAAGTGATTAAATTTATTATAAATGTTAATAAAAACAAGTTTTATGACAGCAATACAAGAGTAATAAACTTATCAACTGAGTTGTGATCATAGGTGTAACTGTAGAAGTATGGACTTTAGCAAATATCTTATCTGATTGTTAAACTCTTTACTTCTTCACTGTGATTTCTTTAGGCAAGCTTTGCTTTTGCTAACTATACAGAATGTAGGGCCTTTTCATATTGCATGCTAAGTACCGAGTTTATAACCTAATAGATGTTCTTAAGCAAGAATAGTAATGATTTTATATAGTTTTAATGAAATAGTTTATCCATTTTTTATATTACCAATTTATGTTTGATGGTACTCAAATCGATTGTAATATTAGCAAATTATCCTAATGATTAGTATAGACTTATTTTAAGGGGTTCTTGATTAATGACTATTAGACAATGAGACTTTGAATTTCAACTTTAGGAAGTAAAGGATTGAATATCAGATTTAGGAGTGATGTGTAGATCATAGAATTAATTTTTAGAATCTTTATACACAAGGCTAATAATTTTGCTTTTTTTTCTAAGACGAGATTCTTAGTTTTATGTACAAACTTTGAGATTAGTTCATACTCCTATTTCGTTAATTTAGGTATATAAAAAAATTCATCCTAAATTCTAAATTCTAGGAAAACTAAATAGTTCCAATAACCTTAGATTTGCAATTTATATATGTCATTATCAAATAATTGGTGCATTTTGTGGTCATACTACATTAGTAAACAACCTTATATTTGTAGTTCATATATATTATTATAAAATAATTGGTGTATTATGTGGTCATCCTAGATTAGGAAATAACCCTAGATTTGTAGTTCATATGTGATATTACCAAATATTTCATATTTTGATTCCTTACACTGATTCTCCAGGCATTCCTCATTTTGTTAACATGTATGTAAACATGTTTACAATGGCCTAATATGATTTTATAAGGTTGTGTTTTAGTGGAAAGTTCATAGTAGAACCTGAGTGAAAATATGTTAACGAGTAAACAAGTATTTTTAAAAAAATTTGACCTTGATTATATCAGTTATAGACAAATGTGTAATATGGGGAAGGAGTTATAATACCTTTAAGTTCATAAGGCATATTACAATATACTAGGTTTAAATTTTAGTAAATCATTTTGACTTATTGGATAAAACTAAAGTTATCTCGGGCTCATAACCCTTATGAGAATTCATAAAATGGTTAATGTTTATGTAACCCATATGTTAGACATTTCAATCCTTACTCCTAAGATATTACCTATAACTAAAGGAGAGGATGAAGATAGTGAAGGTGAAAAGGGAAGTTTTATTAGGGTGGATTATGTTGATGATGAACATATTGATGAAAAAGTTGATGAAGATGTTGATAAGGCTAATGATTATATTCAAGAATTGGTTATTAGGATGATGAACATGTTCAAGATGTTGGGGACTAGGATTATAGGTATGTATAAGTTGATATTCCTAATGATCATCAATCAGTTGAAGTTGATTAAACTAATTGTGGTAGTTTTATTGTTTAGTAATGAATATGCAAGTGGAGTAGAGCTTGGGTAAACCATTGTTAAGATTAAGTACTAGCATAAGCCTTAATCTAACTAAGGTAGCACCATATTGGAGATTGGGTATGGAGTTTGGAATTGCAAAAGAATTTAACGATTGTGTTATCGATTATACACTGTGAACAAGATACAATTATAAGTCGAAAAAGATTGAAAGCTATAGGATTAGAGTTGGGTGTATTAAAGGATGCCCATAGGAGTTATATGTTGGTTATGAAAACAATCAAAGGTGTTTCAAAGTGAAGACATATAACCCTAGTCATAGTTGTTTCACAACCAACAAACCTAAATTAGTGTCAGCTAAGTTTCTTATGAGACATTTTAGGGATAAAATTCTTAAAATGTCTAGTATCTCTACACAAAATATGGTTTTATAATAAAGAGAGAAACTTAATATATTTGCTAACTCAAGTATGTATAGAGTAACAAAAAGGAGACTCAGAAAAGATAGAGTAACTAATTTTTACAACGAATATGCTAAGCTGTAGGAATATGTACATAAGTTGAAGATCAGTAATCTTGGTTCAAGAGTGGAGTTATAATTGGCAAGGAATCAAGATAATTATTTGTTATATATACTTTTTACATTTATTCATGTAAGCAAACAACTATAGTAAGGTTATACATTTTATTCATAATTATTTTACTTTTCTTTTTATAATTTAAAAGGTTATCAATTTACTTTGATTCTATAGAAAGAGGATATAGGCATTTAAGGCCAATTATTAGGATTTATGGTTACTTTATGAGATAAAGTTCCAAGGTCAATTATTAAGTAACAATAGAGAGGGATGGTAATCGAAGGATGTATCCATTGTCTTTGGCTGTTGTAGAAGTAGAAAACACTTACTCATAAAGTTAGTTTAAGAATCTATTGTCTTTTGATTTAGAATTGAATAGTGGTGAAGGACTTACATTAAATCAGATATGCAATAATATATTTACAGTTATTTAGAATGCACCTTTTTATTTTCAATTGTTTTAAGGATTAGTTAGATTTATAGAAGAGATATTATCAAATATCACTTATTGAATTCATGCCAAAAACATATACTACAAAATTAATGTTGGAATTATGCGTAACTAACCTATGTAGAAGATCTTAATGAGTAGCTAAAAGATTGTGTAAAACAAAAACCTAGATGTGATTCTTCATTGTATGAATATTTTAAGGGGAGGTGAGCAAGATATTACTAGTCTTTTGAATCAAAATGTTTTATTACTGAAAATAATATGAGTGAAACCTTTAATATGTAAATCTTACCCGTAAGAGATAGGCCAGTTATTAACATGCTTGAAACAACTAAAGCTATAGTGATGAAAGGCATGTGGATAGAGAGAACTTATACATAAATGGAAGTCATATATTTCATTGAACATTATGAAGAAATTAGAAAAGAACAAAAAGATGCAATGCAATGGAGAATTGTCTAGAATAGAGATGAAACATAGAAAGTGTGAAACGGTAATAGCGCATAAACTATAAGGATTGATAAACAACAATTATATAGTTGTCAAGCATAGGATCTATATGGATACCCTTACAAACATTAGATAAGTGCTATTCATCATTCCAAGCAAAGCGTCAAGATATTTGCAGATGGTTGTTACATTAAGGCTTGATTCTTTAATTTGTATCACTATTGTTACAGCTTATTAGGGGTGCAATATTTTAGCATACAATTAAGCAGAGGTGATATACACTCCACTTAAAGGAGTCATACTAGGGAGACCAAAATTAGCTAGAAAGAAAGGACCAAATAAGCCTGAAGAGTTAAAAAATTCAAGCAAATTGTCTCAAAAGGAATAGGTACAAAAATATTAAAAATGTGGCAATTTTGTCCATAAAGCCAGAAAATGCAACAAGGAAGGCTCAACCTTACCTAATGAGGCATCTTTACAGGTATAAAACCTTCTTTTACTATAAACTTTGCACTATTTACTGTACTTTGTTTCATATATCAAGCACATATTTTTTATTTCCATTATGATTATCATGTGATCACTAAGGTTTCTTCAAAGGTATACAACCATTCCATTTTTTTTATCAATTTATCTTGGTTGTAATAACTAATTATTATGTAACATTTTATTAATATATGTTTTTAGTGTAAATATAAATGAAGATGTTGTTATACTGAGCCAAAAAAGCAATATTATGAGTTCCACATATAATCATTCATTACATTATTAAACATTAAGTCAAATGAAAATGATAAATGAAATGTGTTTCTAGGTTGGTAGCTCTTCATAGCTATAAAAGGAAGTTTGCGGATGTTGATCTATGTAAATTCATGTTGTCTTTTGAACTAAGGGGTTTGAGTTCAAAGGACAATCTAGCATCACTTCCTAACATTTACAAGCTGAGGCAAAAATGAGGAGATCATCACTGACACAACTACCACAAGAATAACTTTTCCAGTCAACTGTAAATAAGGGAAGCAATATGGCTCCCAATCAACCATATTAAATTTGTCATATGTGTTGTTAATAACTTTTAGATAGAAGTATTGTTTGCCAAATATTTGGATAGATGTGTTATTGCTATTTTCATTTTGGATAAATGTATACATGTCTACCAATTTTGGGTATGAATATATAGTACTACATTTGCAATTTTTATATATGATTTCCAAATTTATAACTAATAGTAATATGCTTTCCACTTTTAAATAATTAATTTGAAATATATTACTATTATGAATTACTAAATATTATAGGTTTCATATAAGAGATGTTAGATAATCATTACATTCAATATATAATTACAAATTATATTTCAATATAAGTTCTAGTGCACAATCATATTATTACATTCATTATAATTCAAGTTTGAAATAAAATATTGCAACTTAATACATTTTCCTACAAAATTTTTGAAAATAACACCCATTATGAGTGTAAAAATTCCTATTACAATAACCACTAAAATAAGTTTTAACTCATTTTTCTCTTTCTTCAATAAACTAATATCTTGCTTTATGAACTTTATTTGCTCCTCAATTTCGATGGTTGTACTTGTTTAAGCTATACTTGTTTGGGCCTCCTTTTTCAGCACACATATCTTAACTTAAGGATCATTTCAACGACCCCTTTTGTAATTTTTTTTATCACATTACTTAAAAAATCACGTCTACTAACTTGAAACTAAAAATAGTTAATAGGATAAACATTATACATATAAGCAATTTTACCTTTTCAAAAGCAAAAACTCACCGGATATTTATGACAATCTCCTCCTAGGTTTATGATCATTCCATGAATTTTTTAGTAGGGCATTTAACACATAGTAACAAACCATATTATGTTATTTTGAATTTAATATTATAGTAAAAGACATGGAGTTCATATATTTGGGAGATGTTAATGCAATTATCACAATAATGAACCAATAGCAAATTAACTAATGAAGTAGGTGAATTTTAATAGAGTTGCCAAGGCTTAAATCTTTTTTTCAAACTATAAATTTTTACATTCCACAAAGAATTTTCAAATAAATAATTGCAATCAAAATGGTTAGAACTATACAACTAATCAGAACACTCAATTTATAGAAACACCAAAGGCAATAACTATTTTTATATAACATTTTAGGCAAAAAAAACACAGTAACTCGCCAATATTACTTCTTTTGTCATCTCCTGCTACTTTTATAGTTTATATCCAGAAATGAGAAGAGAAACTTTAACAATAGAGCCAAAAACAAAAGTCAAACAAATATGAGGAAAAAGTGATATAAGCCCTTTAGTCCTAAAATTTTATTCCATAAGATTCCTTCTTTAAGAGTTAATGCCAATGATGCAAGAAATCAGTGGCTATGAACAAACTTAACAAATACAAAATTATGTCAGAGGATATGTTAATCAAGAGAGAAAAGAATAAAAAATTTAAACTTGATATCATTAAAAGGTATTGAAGTTAAACTTTTTCAAGAAAAAATTTTGTTTAACCATTAGGAATAAAAAAATAAACATAACAAAACAAACATGTATTTTATTAGGGTCATATTCTATTAAAGTAAACCAAACAAAATAGTGTAGTAACCAAATCAATATGAAACTTTAATGAGTGTCTAATATGATCCTAATATGAACGAACTGCCAATCTTTAGTTAAACATCAATAAAGGATAACATTAGCCGATAAGAAAAAAAAAGTAATACATATAGAAAGTATATACTAAGTAGATCATCCTTACTAAAAATGGGAGACATAACGTAAACCTAAAATAACAAGAAGATTTAGAGAAAAGAGCATTATTAAAGTAATAAACAAAAACGACTAAGGAATGTCATTGTGAATCATATTCGAAATCGAATGATCAAAACTTATAAGAATCCTAAAGATGAAATGTCAAAGCCTTTACCTTTTTAATGTTGTTTTCATTTTTCATAACCTTGGAATGATAATCTTTCTTTTTATGCTACTTCTATAATTTGAAAGAAAATATATTAGGTAAAGGAAAACATAACTCTTTAATGTATAAAGGCAACTAGTCAAAGTGAGGAATGGACATCACTGGAAGTTACAGAAGCTAGAGCAATTGTGAAATAGAGGAGAGAAATGTTGAAAAAATTTAAGGGAATATAAGGATTTGGTACTGATTTAGGGTTTAGAAAAATTAAGGTTAGTTGATTAGAGAATTTAGGGGTTACAAATTATTTATTCTAATTAATTAATATAAATAATTTTATTTTTATTTTATTGGTAGAAGTTTAACTGATAGAAGTTTAACCCTATCAAAATTTCCCTCAATGAGGGACTCTTTTAATTGTTTTTAAAACGTTAGAGCTCAAATTGAATGCTTTTAAATATTAAGGTTCAAGTTATATTATAATGACAATTTTGAAGTTCAAATTACTCTTTCGATCAATATTTAAACCTTAAATTGATGAATCACTAAACTTTCATTTGGGTCATGTTTAAAAATTATACTTTTAATTTTAAAAGTACTATCAACTGGGCACCTGAAGTAGTGCGAAACCCATCATTATCTTTGGTTGATGTTTCAAAGTCTAAAGATCTAAAAAGAGGTTATTATACATTTATAATAAAAAAATAGAAAGGAAAGGACATATCAAGAATTTTTTTCTTAAATATTTTGTCAAGCCTTATATGAAGGAACCACCTTAAAAGTCATACAATTCTCTAATATGAAATGATCGACTATTAGCAAACTAGTATCGTCTTCTAATTTTTATAATTTCAAGGGAAAATTCTAGACCTGACGTAATTCTTAACATCAATAAATAGAGACTTAAAGTTGCCACTTAATATTACATTTTGCATGGTCTTTATAATGGTGGAGTACCCTTTTCAAGCACCAAAATTTTGACATACCTTCTTGATGTTGTCCAAAAAGGTTTTGAGATATCCAATGTTGTTCATGTTACATTTTTAATAGACTCTATACAAATTTTTCTATACCCTATAATGTAATTATCCAATTTTTTGTTACATTACTCATAATAGACCAATAAGGAGAAAAGCCTATAAAAGTATAAGTTGAGCTTAAGAAAGCTTAAGTTCATTTCTCTCTTAAACTCTTTTCCCTATAGGTCACTACTCACTCCCAACTTCTAACACACATACCTTCACCATTTGACCACCATTTCCTGTGATCTAGGGCGTTATGGAAAGCTCACGAGATGTTCTACAAAACTCCTAAACTTATTTCATAAAACATGAGCCAGATTTGGAGGAATCATAACTGTTTTTTTTTTTCATTTATGTAAGCCGTCGATCTCCTATTTTTAGTTATTTTAGGCAAAAATCAACACCACCATCGTGTCTAATGACCCTAGAAAAGTACAAAAGGAGTGAAACCTGACACTAATTGACTCATTTTATTGGTAAATGGGAATGGGTTACTTTTGAGCTTCAATCCTTTGATTCTCTCAAGCCAGGAGAAGTTTCGACATAAGACTAGTGCCATTGGATTCCTAGAGGTCGGTTTGTCATTTCTGCTTTGGTGGTGAAAATCACTACCTCTCTAGCGACAATGCATGTACCCCACACTTTGGTGGTCGTGATGATTTGTGTACTCTTTATATATTAAGTTAAATGTATATTAATCTATAATACATTACTTATAGAAGTTTAGATAGTTTATGGTACTTGTTTTCAAAATTTATGCAAATTTTAAATTATTATCCATAAATATCTTATTATTTTATTAATTCCTATGTTGTAATTAAAAGCTGACAATGGTAATTTATTATAATGAAAAGAGTGATTATTTACAAGAACATTGTGAATACCATAACTCCACTTATAACCTAAAATATTTATTAAAATAGATATCAAAGTACAAAATAGATAAAATATCAGTCATCTTTAATTATCATCATGTTTTGACATGTTTAATCTCCTTTAATGCCAGAAATTTTTAATCATTTTTAAAAATCTTTTTGCATAAGCTTCATAAATGCTCTTCTCTAAGTCATAAATGTGTAGTAACTTTGCTCATTATTAATTAAGGTTGGTAAAAGGGCACATGCTAAGTCTAGGCATGATTAAAAGCTAATATATTAAGTCCAATTTACTCAAATTTTAAACAGGATTTGAGTATGAGAAGATGAACAATCTGCACCCCCACTACAAAACGATGTTGTTTTATTCTTAATATTTGGAAAGTTAAGATTTAAGAGAATTATATGGTAATAGTCTTGCCTACCATTTAACCATTGGTAAACAACTTTTCCAAACTTTGATACTTGTTAGATTTTTGTTTAGATCAGGTAAATGTCTATCCTTACTTTTATATTGTGACTATTAATCTCAAGAAGATTAAATGTCTAACATGTATGCATTTGTGCATTTCTTGGAATTAGCATTTATTTGTGGGTTTTGACATCTGTAAGTGTTTGTTAATCAAATATATAACTTTAAGTTCCATTTGCTTTATTTCTTTGACATAGTTTTCATAATTCCTTAATTAATTGTTGCTCTTTTATTCTCTTTGCTTTTATTAGATGTTTTTGCACTTAAACATTGGTCACTATATCATTTTGTTGGATCTTCTTGACATATTGCCTTTCAATGACATGAATTAGTTTAATTTTCAATAGTTTTTTCTTTAACTTTTATTATGTACCATTAGGCTAGGCAAGTTAAGACAAAATGAATAAATTTTATATTTATTAAAGCCTACATATTTCTCAACGTTTAGTGGGTTTGTTGTCATTTTTAATACATTTTAACATCAAATTTTTACCAATATTTTTATTTTATAAGTCTTTTTATTTTTTGAATTCAAGTTTCAAATTGGATTAGTGTCGATCTTTTTGTTAATGAGAGAGACCAAAGAATTATGAGAGAAGTAAAGAGAGCATGCATATTTACATATCAGTTTCATAAGTTTTAGCTAAGTACTTTCACAATTATTATTGACAATGTATATAATAAATCTTAGTATAATGTTCATTTTCTATTTTTAATCTAAAAAAGTTAAACGGTAAACAAATATAGTTGATTACTACAAGTGGGTTGGCTTGATGAAGCATGTATGCTGACTTTCTATATGACATCTTAAATATTGGACAAGAGAACATATATGATTGGTTTTAAGTTTCTTGCCAACTTCTTCTTAACATTAGGTAGTGTTTATTTTAACTACAAAACATGAATCTATATCAAAATATTTTTGGTAAACTCGAAATTCTCTCTTTATTACAACGAAAGTCCCTGAAAGGAATAGTCTTTTTAGATAAGTATTGCATTAGAATCACTCTAAAACCAATTTCAATCATCTCAATAAATTTTAACATTATTTCTTAGGTAAATGTTTTTGTTTCTTTATTTTTTCCATCTTCAAATGGAATGACCATCCTATAACATATTATTAAGAGTGCTTAAGTTTTAGAGCTCTAAGTATTATGAGTAACATCTTGTTGCTCTCCTACCATTAATAAGACTCAAAACCATGATATTGTTAATGCAATATAGAAACACCATAATATTCAACTTGTGAAAATTTTGGTTGCATCATTATTAACAATTATAAAACATAAAGTTTAAGCTCTAATTTGGCCTTTCATGAACTCATAAAAAGGATAGATGAGGGCATGTTTGGATTTAGTGTATATTTTGAAATTATTTGTTTATATTCATTTTGAATTTTGTATATATTTTTATATTTTCCAAACCATTGAATGAGACACTTTTTTATTAGTCATATCTTTATACTTTAAAAAATGAAGGTTTAGACAACATGAGTAATTTAAATGATTGTGTGGAGATAAATAAAAAAGATGTAGTATATAATAATGAAATAGAGTTTTGTTTAATCTCATTAACAATTGAAGAAGTGAAAAAGGGAAATTGGGCAACTACTACCTTTTCTAAAAAAAAGCTAGAAGAATATTAAAATATGTTTTCAGAAAAAAAAAATTTAATAAAGAGCATACTAATGTCCATTTGAAGAACAAGTATAATAAATTGAGGGCTAGATTGAAGAATTCTAAGAATTTACGTAAAGAAATAGGAATCGATCATAGGTCCTTCACCGATGAAGTTAATATTACATATGAAAGTTGAAAAATATAATTAAAAGTATTTCTTTGCTTATTGATATATCCTATAATATTTTTCCTCGTATACATTTTCATCATTTTAGGTTCGTAAAATAGCTCATATATTTAATAATAAAATGGTGCAAGGAACTTTCAAACTTACATCATATTTTTTAATATACTACTATAATTAGTTTGCATGCACATGCATCAATTAAATCTTTTTTAAATAAGGCATAAGAAGAGCATAAGATTGAAATTGATGAAGTTTGTTCCTTTAATAAAAAAAGTATCTGAGTTACAAGTTTTCCTTCGAAGAGAAAGAAATCTCCTAAGAAAAAGAAGGCAAAAAAGACAAATTGTAGCATTATTGAAAATATCTTGCTTAGTGAATAATAGAATAGAAAGAATGATTTATTTGAGAAATATCCAACCATGACTTAATGGAGCAAAAGTTTTAAATAGTTGCTTGTGTAAATGAAAATATTAATTTTCTTCCTTAACTATAGCAATTAAAACTCTCTTGATCATTTTCATCTAAATATGATTCAAATTCTGATAAAGAGCCTATGTATCTATAATAACATCATTTAATAATGAATAAAGATAAAAAATATAAATGCTAAAACTATTCTCAAACATCAAAATATATAATATAAGAATATAATATCATATGTTCAGTTAAAAGGTTCATATACAACATGCACTTAAGATGTTCAAGATATATAATATTTCTTAATATAAGAATTCTTAAACTAATAATAGTTCAGTATGCAATAATATGAAAATATAATTAAAGATTCCTTATCCAATCTATCTTCGTTATATATGGCATGCTCATAATATTTTTAGGTGTATTTATATATTTTATTACTATTTTCTTTATGTTATTATATTTAATTGATCAATTTAGTAATATGATTTCATTTTTTAGGATTGCATAAAAGTAATAGATGGTACACATTGATTACATGCTCCAATCAAAAAATGAATACCATATATAGGTGAAAGAATTGATCTAACCTAAAATATTACATATTGTTGCTCATTTGAATTATGTTTCACATGTAAAATGGCGTGACGAAAGGTATCGCATATAATTTTCAAGTTCTTTTAGAAATAGTAAAAAATCCAATGAACCAATTTCTTGTGTCTCCGCAAGGTACTACATTATTTTAAACAAATATGGTAATTACAATTATTTTTATGAGCTTTTTATTGATGCTATATTCTTTTATATGTTTAGTTAAGTTCTATTTGGTCAAGCTATTCTAATATGTCTAAATTTCTTTTACCATATCAAGGTTAGAGATATCATTGATGAGATTGAAGACATTCTCTATTAAAAATGTTAATCAAAGATGTTTTAGAGTTCTAAAAGCATTATTTCATATACCTTTGGACATGCCTAATTATGATATGAAGAAGCAAAAATGTATTGCTATTGCTTATAGGATGATATATAATTTTATTAGAATGTATGGATAAAGTGATAAATTAGTCAACGCTTATGCTGAAAATGAAGAGCAAATTGTAAAAAGTGTAAATAAAGATACAAATTCTTAAGTGGAGTATAAAATCACTCTAGCATAACTTCGAAGTATGTCTCGAATGCAAGATGAAATTTATAAAAAAAATGTGAAATAATTACACTAATGAAAGTTCTAATTAGTTAATATTTTTTATAAGTTACGGACGATTATACTTTAAAGCATTATAGCATGACAAATATTTTAAATTATTTAATTAGAATGGGTTAATATAATCTTTTATATTTCGTATTGGACTTATTATATAAGATTTATGTTAAGAATAAAATAAAAAGTAAGATGATGAAACCTAACAAGCTTTTATTTTTCAATTTCTTTATTATATATATTAACAAAATATGTTTTTTTAGTTTTTATTATAAATTTGAATCAATCAAAATTTTTAATAACCAAAAATAAAAATAAAAATAACTACAATGGACAAATAAAAGTGCAACGAAAAACCCCTTAAATAATTGATGATACAAAATCTGAATTATCTGGCAAATGTTTCCTATTTGTAATTGTGTAGTACATGTGATATGGATAAATTCCTAATTTTTTATAATTATGATGATAGTAAATGTTTAGGACATTTAATTATTATAAATAGACATAGCATTAGACCAGAGTCCAAATAAAAAACAATTAATTGGACTTATGACACATGGCTCAGGGTTAAGCACGATCGGGCTTTAAGGTAAAACACTTATGCTTAAGCCTGATCAAGCTCTGTCCAAGCCCCATTTTTTAGATTTTTAATTATTAATTATTTCATTTACTTTAAAAATTAAATCATTTTTAATGAAAGATCTTATCTAAAATTCAAAAGATAATTTATAATATGAATATTAATTTTTAAAATGATTTATAAATAATATGGACACTATTACTAATTATTTTAGATATATTAATGAATTGTTCTATGTAAATTTGAAATATACCATAAAAATACAACATATCAATTAGCAAATTTGTTTGTTAAAAGAAAATTATTGCTAAAAAATGTTATAACATATTTTGTTATCCTAAGACCCATTTTTATTAAAATATTAGTATGTGTATTTTTTTTTTTTGACTCATTCATTTTTCTAAGTGGGACCAATCCCTTAATATTATAGGCTTTAAGTTCAATTATAAATATAATCTTGAATTTTTAAAATTCTTTATTTTTGTCAAATTGTCTTAGCTTTAATAACGAATCCATATTCATTTCATTTCTTTATTGAATTAATATTACTTATTCCAATCTCTTTGCTTAATTTCTTTAAAATTAATGTTGCTTTAAACTATTATCTCTTTTTTGTCACTCTTTACTTATCTAACAATAAAATGGTCTTCCTTTTAAAATTTGTATCTTCAATCTATATAATTTTTTATATTTGGTCTTTTTTTCATTCATTATACCTAATTCAAATAAGATTTAATGGCTTATATAGACTAACCTAACTCAAAACATGGGTTAATATTTAAACACATATGATATGATAATTAATACTTAATCTTAATGGTTGGTACATTCAAAACGCGAAAGAATAATATTAATTCCTGAGTCTGCCTATGCAATAAGTACTATAGTGTTATTATCAAAATCCTATTATTTTTAAAACTAATAAGTATCATAGTGCTATTATCTAAATAAAAAAGAAACAAAAATATCAATTAAAGCTAGAGACTAAAATTGAGCTAATAGGTAGAGACAACAGTAAGGAGTTCTCTTTATTAACCTACACAAAACCATAAAAGTAAAGATTTATATCTCCAATTCTTAAAAAAAAGGCAAACATATGAAATAAGTAGTAAATTGGGAAACGAAGATTAAAGAAAACAAACCAAAAATAGAGGAAAAGGGCTATCTAATCATTATAATTAAGATTGTCAATAGTTCACATCTCTTCATCTATATGTAAAAATGTTATTATATAAATTATACCCAATTATGTAATAATTTTATTAAATAAATATTCATCATATGATAATAAATAATTAAATATACCTTCATAATCAAATATTTGTTCAAAGAAAATTTTAGTTGAAAGTCTAATTATATATCTGTATCAATATAAAAAAGACAATATAAAGGTAAGTAAAACTAATATATCATAAAGAATAGAGTTTATCCTAAATATCTTCATCACCTAACCAATTTTACACACATATAAGGACTTACACAATATGAAGATGAAGTCAAGCATAATAAGGACTAACTATTTGACTCTTAGTATTCAAAGCAGACTCTGAAGCAATAGTAGAAATTGGAATTACTTCCCATGCAATTGCTTGCCTGATGGAAAAAGCACTCCTATGTGTCTTCCACCATAATAATACATTAAATTGCATATTTTTCAAGTAAGGTCACAACATATGCTTCCAAATAATTGTCCAACTCCATTATACTATAAGAATTCCTAGCCCTTTTTTCCTTGATGAATTGGGGACTCACACTAGTTATATCAACAATAGATAAAGATAAAGTTGATGTTGATCCTAAACTACTTCATTCTTCATCTTTGTCCAATATTAGTTGATAATAATTAAATAAATCATACCAGAATTGTTTAATGATATCAACATGTTCTTAATTTTGATCACTATACAAATTTTGATATTAAAAATATAATCTCTCCATCTTATATCTTGTGTCTAATAAAAAAAACTATCATAATTTGTCATATCATAAAAAATTGAATTTCTCCATCATCTACTATCCCATGATATGGATCACCTTATTGGAATCAAACATCTAACTAGATAAAGTTTGCTTAATCTCACGTATATGTCTAAAGAAAATGTATGAAGTTAGATATTATGTTCTTAAGAACAACTTAGTAGCATTGTATAATATCTCTCACTTCAGACAAAACTATTTTAGAGAATTCCCACTACTCTTTTATCAGAAGGTAAGTACACTGTGAATCCATTTTTCTCAACTTACTGAGCACCTCAATATACTTAGTTTTCGACTCTAACATCTTGAATTTTGAATTCCATCTAGTTGGACAATCCAAAACTAACTTCTTCATGCATGATATGTATAGTTGTCATATAGTTTCTTCAAAAGTTTTCACTCCTTTAGGTGTTGCAATCTAAGACACTACATAACTCCAAATTTCCTATACCACTTTCTTTATTGCCTCTAATATGTCCTTCACAATCAAATTCATTATATACGTGAAATAACATATATGAAATAACCTTTTACTAATCAGTAAGCAACTAATCTTCAACTTATTCTTTAATTTTTATCATCATATTATTTGTGCCACAATTATTCAGAGTTATGGTTGAGAGCTTGATATCAATGTTTTAATCCATTAAGCACTCCACCATTATGGTTGTCAATCTTTCATTTATGTATAGTACTGAAACATAAATAAGCCTACCATTCAAAAATATGAAAAATATCAATTATAAAAAATAAATAAATGATAAAAATTTAAAAATATAATTTACCTCAGTGGTTGACTATATAAATTCTAGTTTTTGTTACTTTAGTATACCATCACCTTTATAAAATCATTATTTTAGTTGTCAATCTTCCAAATGTCTTAAGTGATGGCTATTCGTCCATAAATACTTAATAACATCTTCAATTTTTATTTGTCTTAATCGAAATAAATCTTAATAATTTTCTTTTTTATGGTATCTTAAATTAGGATCTTAAAGGTTAATTAGAGTAAGGTGAGTAATATCCTAAATTTTTTGCTATCAATAATGGAGAACGGATGTTCATCACTAACGAATATCTTGGCTATCGAAATTTTGATTTGTTACTATCATAACCTATGATAGTCTTTTCATTCTGCCCTTTCATTATGTTAAGATTAAGAAAGTTTGATCTCCTAATACCATCTTCTTTCTATTACACAAATTATTGCATCTCTTTAAATGAGAGGTTACACCTTTAGAACTCCTAACAAACATCTTGTGGCAATATTTACATTTGACCTTTTCAATTTCATCACTTGATTTAGAATTAGTTAAGTGATTCTAAAGATCACTTCTCAATGAGCCTGTTCCTTCATCCTAAATCAATTCTTCACTTGGTACCATATTAGAACCTTTTTCTAGGATATTGTCCAATATTTGTTAAGAACTCTCCGTTGAAGAAATATGTTTGTTGGTTTTAAAAGAACAGCAACAGTAAAAAGAAAATCTGGAGAAAAAATTGATAATTCATTTCTTCATTCAAGACCAGTAATTTATACAGAAAAAAAGAAACAACTCTTCCCTACTTAAGATGCCCAAAAAACTGGACTGTTACAACTAAAAATAAAAACATAAAACATAATCTTAAGAAGATTTTATTTAATCTAAAATCTGGTGTTTTGAAAAAATAAATCTTTTTGGAACTAAAATGCCACCTGTTCATCACTCCTCCTTGGCATTTTTGCGACAAATTCTTCAAAGCTTCAAAAAAGTTTCTCCTCCTGTGTGTAAACTTCATCTGCAACCTGTGCTTATTGAGATTGACAATCTTTGTTCTTGAATTTTCAAACCTTAGAATGTGCCCAAGTTGTTTGCGTTTACCACACATTACATCAGGCCTCCACCAGCAATATTTTTCAAGATGAGTAGTCTTACTACAGTGTGCAAAAGGTGGGAATTCGCAGTTGTTGCTCTTGTTCTTGTTATTGAAATTCTTCTGCCCTACTCCAGCTTGTTGGCTTTGCATATAAAATGCACCTTCGGTAATCTTATCTTGCCTAAAGGTTATTCTTTGCTCTTATACCGGACGAGCATTCATTAGCTCAGCTAATGATATCTTGCTGAGATCTTTGGACTCTTCAAGAGAGGACATTTTGGATTCAAATCTCTCCAGAAGAGTTACAAGGACTTTTTCTACAATCCTCCTGTCAGGAAAACCTTCTCTAAGCAATCTGATGTTGTTAACAATTAAATAAATATGATCAAAATACCTAGTAATTATTTCATCCTCTTTCATGTTTAAAGACTCAAAATCCCTCTTCAAATTCAGTATTTGCATTTGCCGGGTTCGGTCACTTCCTTGATACTCTTCTTTCAATCTATCTTAAGCTTCCTTTGCTATTTTGCAAGCCATAATCTTGTAGGAAACAAAGTGTCCTATAGAATTTTGAATGAGTGTCTTGGCTTTGAACTTTTTCGCTTTTTCTTCACTGTTGAACTTGATTTGAGCGATGGTGGGATCTTTGGGTAGATGAAGCATTGGCCTATCTTCTGTTACAACTTCCCAAAGATCAAAGGCCTCCAAATAAGACTGCATTTTTACTGAGCACATTTGATAGTTTTCACCATTGAAGACTTCTAGAGTATTTAAAGCAATGCTACTAGAGGACATTTTGATTATGGTTTAAAAGAAAGGTTTAAAAATAGATGTAGATATGCTACTGCAAAGTATTTAAAACAATTTTGAAAAAGGTTTTAAAAATTCTTCAAAAGACAGCAACAAACAAGTTGAAAATATGAGAAAGTTGCTACTGTAAAATTGTTTAAAAAACAGATTCAAAAATAGTAGCAATAGCAAGTTTAAAGCAGAAGTATGTAAGCTACTAAAACTAGATCAAAATAGCTGCAGTAGTTAAAAACTTTTGGACGTTGTTTTTGTGATTAAAAAAAAACTTGATCAAAAAAAAATTTTGCTGGTCCTATAAGACCAACTAAAGCTCTGATACCACTTGCTAGTTTTAAAAGAACAACAACAGTAAAAAAAATTTTGGAGAAAAAATCGTTAATTCATTTCTTCATTCAAGACCAGTAATTTATACAGAAAAAAGAAACAACTCTTCCCTACTTAAGATGCCCAAAAAATTGAACTGTTACAACTGAAAATAAAAATAGAAAACATAATCTTAAGAATATTTTATTTAATCTAAAATTTGTTCTTTTGGAAAAACAGATCTTTTTGGAACAAAAATGCCAGTTGTTCATCAATGTTCATCTATTGAAACAACCAACATATATGAATATGATACATTATATGATCAAAAAATATGGATAAGAACTAGAAAGCATAAAATATTATAATCTCTAAAATAAGTCCAAAATTTTTCCTATAAAGAAATGTCTTTTTAAAAAATATAAGAATAACATATCCAAACTTTTAAATATAAGCATAACATATCTAAGGAAAATTAGAACGTTATTTAGTGAAGACTATTTTAAGGTAGATGCCATATGGAATATGATTAATTAAGTTGGGAACTAGTATAGTGTTGGTTTATATGCTACAACCAATTGGTTGGCTGTAGTTTAGTACCAAAAATAATTTAAAGACATTCTTTATGTTAAATACATTTAGATGTATGTAATAAAGTCCATAAGACAAATATACATTGCAAATAAAATTATGATGAGATTGAAATTATAAGATTCATATTGAATTCATGTATTATCCCTAAATTGTTCGTGGTCATTATTCTTTTAAGACCGGACATTAATACAGCATAAAAAAGACTAGAACTTGTTTTGTTTTTCCTTATAAAGAAATTAGTCGATCTCATAAATTAAAGTTTGGGGACACTTAAACAAATATGAGGGTGTTTGTTAGAGAACAAGTTCACGGAATTGACCCCATATGAGAAATCCATTTGAAACATTAATTATATGTTTGAAAATTCTCAATGTGATGATTATGTAAATGATCCTTTGATTTGAGATCTCCAAAGTTATCTCATATAGGGATTCCTATATTTTGATACTACTTATGACATATCCTAGTTCAGTTGATATTTATTTAGTTCAGTTGATATTTATTGGATATAACATAAACTATATGGAGGTAGTTGAGTAATAAATATAGAATTCATTGCCCTAAAGTAATTAGGTATAATGTTTCATTATTCTCGATTAGAATTGATTTGGAAAATTCTTGTCCAAGGTGGAACGAGCCTATTTTAGAAACTGTTTGAAGGATATGATAAGAAAAGGATTAAGCTTTGAAATAAAGTACAAATTACGATTTATGTTTTATTATGATATATGCATTAATTTGTCACGACCCCAACATTGGACTGTGACCAGCACTAAAGGAGCAGTAAACTCAAGGTATAGTGGACTCTTAGTAAGCCTAAAATGTCGTCAAATCCCTATATCCATAATAAAGATGAGATTTCAAAATTATCAAACTCATACTTATAACAATTAAATAGTTCTACCAATATCTAATCCTCAATATGCTACAATGTTAAGATAGTTAATACAAGGGAAATCTAACATATACAAGACTACTATGGCTCTAGAGTCAAAGGTCACCAACAAATATAAATTGAATCGTCAAAGAGGAAGAAGAAGAGATCTGAAAAGAAGATCCTGGAAAAAATAGTTAAAGGGAGTCAAATATCACTGAGTGACTTAATACTATGGTTATGTTATGCACTCCTAAGGGTTTCAAATGATACACACACACAACATATATATATGACGTATTACATCAACATAGTGATTTTGTTTATAAATATGCATACATTTCCTATATCAATATGATTTCGTGTAATCATCACAATCATAAATCACAATTAATAGTGGAGGACTAACGAAGGACCCTATAACATGCCCATTACCCATAGACTATAGCCATAGGGACTCTTTTGTTCCACACAAGTCATTTGGTTTAAATGTAATGGACTGCCGTTTGAGAGCAACACTAAACTAAATCGTCACAACCTCACTATGACATGATTTCCATCAAAGAGCAAGCTCAATTGAGCCACCACAATCATGCCACCATATCATGTACTATATATTGATTGGTGCATGAGAGAAAGCTCGACGAAACTGCCCCAATAGTTTCATATCTCAATTAATGGATTCATTAATGGATCAAATATTATCCCAAATCCATACCTGACCAATTGAATCACTGTATGCACAGCCTGGTGATACCCACCAAGTTGTTGATGCCACAACAATCCTCCACCTCATCACATATCAAGAAAAGCATAACACTGCACAACAAAAATATATATACATATATCAATCCATATTTATAAGTATCATGCATGTTTATGATAATGATGGTGATTTTCATGATGAATAAGAAAATCAATTCTAATGCATGCTTATAACCATGAATATTATGTTAGAATGCGCTCCTTCGTGCCAAATCAAGTGTCTCTAAGTGGAGGTTCTGCTCTTTATTAATCTGTAGTAAGAAAAATAGGAATGATCATTAGGATTTAAAACCTAAACCAATTTTCGATACCTCAAGAATAAGACTATGACTCAATACTAAAGAGCTCTATTTTCTATTTTAAAATAGCAAGTCATGTTTTTATAAGGAACCTACTGAAAATTCGGTAGAGTTTCCTTATAAAATGGACATTTCCCTTTTAAAAGAAGGGTCATTCCTACAATGAAAATACACTTCCATATTCACAGTACCCATATCTTAATTTAGGCCTCCAAACTACATGTCCATACTCAATTGAGTCCACATTTACATTTTAAAACTCATCATAAATATAATCAATAATTTAAGTATACTAATTTCTAACCCGAACACCCTCATTGATACTCAATACATTGAGAAAATCTCAACTCTATTCAACAATGACTCAATTTCATGCATTTCTATATGAACATAACCCTTTCCAAGAAGATCTTTAATCTCCTGGTTCATCGATCGGGTGACTTCAGCGAATCGGTCAATACGCTGATACATTTCGAAGCCAGATTCTGTGACGAAGAACTTGGTTAAAAAAAAAAGGTGGTGGAGATTACCTTTGCTCAGCCGCGCACAAGGCCAGCCATCATCTCCTTGTCACCCAACGAATCTAAAAACTCTTTGTCCGCAAGAGGGACAACCTTCTGGGCAACGTGAAGAGCCACATTGGTGTCCCTAAGCGATGCAGTCTTATTTAGACTGATCGTGGACACCCACTTTTCGGAGTTGGGCACTTGCTCCTTCCCCTTACCTTTGTCCAAATGACGGGGCGATCGTTCAACATTCCGAGCGGTCTTCTTTCTTTTGAGTGGTCTTTCCACCTCTTCTTCCATAACCGCTCGGTCCTCATTTGCCGATTGGGTCAGCAGCACTATGGGCTCGTCAGGTGCAGTCAGCTGAACGATATTTTTGCTGACCTCCACCTTCTTGCTTCGCTTCTTCATCTTCAGGGAAGGTCTAGCGACTTTGTGCTGGTTTTTTGACTTAGGAGAATTGGAGGGCGAGGTGAGATTCTTGAGTTTTACCATGACTGCACAATTATAGAAGCAGGTTAGAAATCGAAACTAATATTCATGAAAAAAGTCAGTTAAACTACGAGGAGTCAATCAGAAAGGGCAGTTTCTTCTTCTAGCCTGTTAATCCGAGGTGGGGGGTTAATTAAAAAGGCATTGACCGATGCCCCTCCACAATACCCCAGAATAAGACGGTCAAAAATATACCGATCGAGCGCCTTAATTCGGTCGATCACTTCAGATTCCTTCCTAGTAAAGGACAAATTAGAAGTGTCGTTTCATTGTTCGGTCAGGGGATATCTCTACGGCCTAGACTCAAAGGTAGATCCTGAAGGCCTCACAAAGAAGTACTTCGTCCTCCAGACCTTAACTGACGAAACTATTTCAGCAGGACGATACTTTGCGTCTTTATACTGGAAATGAGGGATCCCGACCCCGGTAATTGAGCTTTGATTCATTATCAAAAAATGTTGCAGAATACCGATCGATAGAGGACACCCGAAATAATGGCACAACAGGGCGAGACCGTTAATGAATCTCCAACCATTCGAGGGGATCTAGCTCGGCATTAATTTATAAGCGCAACATACCTCACCGATGATTGGGGCATATGGAAGCCTCATATCACCGATCGAGAAAAAGCTGTCTAAAACAGCAAAGTAGCCTCCCATATTGCTATAAATTCACTTGTTCTTGCAGGCTAACCTAGGTCCCCAGGACGAAAGGATATTATTTTTGATGATCGATCAGTTCAATTCCCTTTCGATCATCGTTGATCGGTCGCTCGGTGGTTCCTCAACGATTTATGTATTTATATTAAATTTACATTTTTAAACAAAATAAATGTATATGAAATTTAATCACTCAATTAATGCTTTTGGCAGTTAAAGCTAATTTTACTCAAATCAATGAAACTTATTCGTTAGGCTTTACTACTATAGCTTTGAGATTAATGAAAAAATTTTGATAAGGGAGAGAAGTTACTACCATTGGATGCTTATTATTTGGTTTCACTCTTGTTTAGTTGTTAATGACAAACATAATTATAGCTTTATTATTGATACAAAAATTTTCAAATTAATGTTTATCTGTTAGTTATTTTATTTTATTCAAAATTTATGTATTTTAAGATATTCTAAATATTTATTAAATAATTTTATTTTTATTTTTCAAAAAGTTAAAATTTTAAATTAATTAGCAAAGGTTTATTTTTAGTTACTATTCATAATTAACAGTAAATAGTTAATCAAAAAATCAAATTATGACAAAAGATCATAAATAAAAAGTAATTTTTATAATTTAACTTATGAAACTCAAGAAAAACCAATCGAAGTCGGACGCGTGGCTAAATTTGAGCAATTAAGGTTGTCAGATATCTAGAGCGGTGCAGCAGTTAAAAAGACACGCATGAAGCAACGCGAAAGGACGCTTCCTTTCAAATTTTGAAAATGCGTCAGAGGACAGGTGCCGTAAGTAATGATTAAACCCAGTGCTTTGACTAGATGTCGATGTCCGCTCGGTCGGGCCTATTACAAGCTGTCATGCAGACAAGCCGCACAAACCTTGTGTACTCCATCGGTCCTTCTCCCTGATCGGACTCGAGGAGTAGGGGACTTATGATTAGGTTGTTCATACTAGACCCAGGTCCAACCCTAGGATGACATGTGGACCGATCGACCTATTCCCAAGATGATGCGCTAAGCCCGATAAGTATTCACTATATAAGTTCCTCACTTCATCATGATGCATGTATGACTCTAGAACCCCAATACTCGCTATTCATAGCTACAAAACCTACTACAAAAGAACTGACTTAAACATCGGTGGGGTCCGCCGGTAATCAATTCCCGGTGTGTTTTTATTTTTTGCAATTATTTCCTAGCGGACGTTAACTGAACTCATGGATTCAAACAAGGTCACCCAGCCTCAACAAAATCAAACCGAACCAGTTTGATTCTCTACAACATTAATAGGCAAATTCATTGAAAATTTACTTCTTTCACAAAGTCTTTACAACCCTTAAAAAGTTCACAAGTATAAAATAGTTTTTCCATTTGCTCTTAAGAAGTTATATAAATATGCCCCAATTTTCAATTAGTGTTTATCTTACATAAACTTGTCTCATTCTCTCCATTTCCCACAGTTTTAAGAGATTAAGAAAAATCGATTTACGATCAACTAACCAAATATCCTATATTTAAAAAATAATGAGGACAGTTCTATGACCAGTTTCATTATACTTAAATTTCAAAAGCACTCGATATTCTAGATACAATAATCTGAATATCTAAATAATTCTAATCCCAAGTTTTGATAATATGAAGAAATTTGGAGAAAAGGATTGATTGGAGACAAGAAGGAATTGTCAAACAACATTTTCCATGTCAAAACAACTGTTGTTTTGTCTAAACAAATTATGTCGTTTTAATATGGTAAGTTCCAGGCGCTTGTGGAGGCCAGTTTTATGATTAAATCAGCAGTCTGCAAAGATACCAAAAGAACTGTAATAGATTACGAAAAGTGTTCATAATAATTTATCAAATTTAAAACCACCACGTGTTTGTTAAGTGAACAATAGATAGAGCGGTCCTAAAGCGAATGTCCAAGCCTGCTTTCCACAAGGTACGAGGGAATCAAACAAGGCCTGCCCATCAAGACAAGTCCAATGGTTCTTTTATTTTACGGATACTCTATTCGAATTGTACAACCCATCAATGATTGGCTTAGGTTTCACGTATCCTTGCTGACGTTGGCGTTCATCGATCCAAATTCGAAAGAGACCACATAATGACAGGAAATGGAAGTCGTTAGCCCTTTAAAACCTCTAAAAAATTGACATACGGAAGAGACTGAAAGCCCTTCAAACCTTCTGTTCTTCTCTTAACGTGGTAATGTTTCCAAATTAATTAGACACGTTTCCTGTAAAAGAAGGGAATGTCATTAATCAACCGATCATGAAATTGTATCCCTTTGTGAACTCTAGCAACCCAACAAGCATTTGAAAGCATTTAGCCTAATGACATGCAGTATATTCCTCATTGCCTTCAGATGATGTGTTCAACCTCTCCATTGATCATTCCAATCTTAGCTAACATTAAAGGAACTAAGTTCATTGCATTACATTAAACTTATTGCACAAATGCTCAGTTCATCTCGGTCTTGTGATTAAATTTTTAAACAAATGTTAAAGCCTTCTCTTTTCTTGAAATCGATATACCCTTTAGAATTTAGAATAAGCAACACTTGGTGATTCAGACATCGAGAGTTTGATAATTATATTGTTCTTACTTGACTTCACCTGACATTTAGCTATTGAATTATGCTTCTATTTGTCTTTGTAAGTGAAGAATAAAGCACAACGTAAGCGCTTGTTGCAGGAGACTAATCGAGAGATGACCTCTGCTGATATCCCTTTGGGTTCATGAAATTAATTTTCATTCACAAATCTTTGTTGCTCTCGAATCGTATTGTTCTTATGTTCTATGACACATATAGTTTTAACAATTATTTGGAGGTAAAGGAAAATTCATAATAAGAAATTAGACAGAAAGGGCAGTCAAAGATCTTCCCACATTTAGAGATGCGGTCAATGTGACTGATATTAACATAGCATGTACGTGAAAGGTTGCTCTCATTTTGGTTCGCATGATTGTATTGTGGCCTCAGATTATGATCTCTTTTTACAACTTTACAAAAAAAAGTGGACGGCTACATTTATGGATGCATTTTAGTCAAAGATTATAATCTTTTGACCATTAATATTAAAAATCAATTGATGACCTTTTTTTTTCTTCTTATTATTCAAATGCCACAAAAGTCCTCTATTAGTGCTCGTAAAGTTTGATTTGAATTCTTGTGAAAGATTTTGATGTGGACTGTATATTCTACACATCTTAAATTGCCAGGTGTTCAACTAGTTCTATATTGGATGTTGCTTTGCATCTTTCTTTTTATAAATTTGTTGTTTGAACATAAATTAACGATACAATATGTAATTATATGATATTATTATTCAATATATGTGATTTTATTTTTAATTGTAATTACAGTAATTAGTAACCTATCAGTACAAAAAAATGAAGATAGTAATATATAAATTATTTAGAACTTCTATAATTTAATTCAATTTTAATTTTATAAATTAAATACAAATTTTAAAATTGATACATATCACTTTATTGTAAATATGAGAAAGTTATTGTAACTACTTAACCAATGTTTTAAAAACCCGATTGGAAGTTAAACTGATAAAACAAAAGGTTTAATGTTTAAAAATTTCAATCAGTATTACATGTTAGCTCAAAGGTTATGTTTAACGATTTTGATGATAACTTTATAATATTTCAAAATTCAAACTAGATTTATTTCTTTATATAGCAATGGTATAATTCTTAAAAGGGAATAAATTCAAAGGATAATTGCTTCTTTCTTTACAAGAACCTTCTTTATGAACTTGCCTATTTAGAAATGGTTCCATAACATCTGGAAGTTTTTATGAATTTGAATTGTAACATCCCGTTCCCCTACTTAGGGTTAGAACCCTAAAATTTGGTACATGTGAGCTTTAGCTCGATTAAGAAAGTTGCATTTCATACTCATGCATCATATCGGCATACACATTTATGAACTCGATTATTGCACACATCAAATTAATTGTTCATGCACTCAATTGACATTTTCGGGTATAAAGAATTGTTTTAATGTGAATATGATGCATATCATAGTTTTGTGCCTTAAAAATTGAGTAGGAATAGTTAAGAAGTGAATTAGAATTTTTGGAGAAAATTTTGAAATTTTCTGAAATTTAGGGCATTTTGGACCCGGAAAAATGCCAAGTGGCAGAATAATCGGTGAATTGGAGTAGAATTCAGAGTTAAATGGTAATGGAAATTTTTATGTATGCCATTGGGATTTAATGATGGGTGTCACTTGCCACACCACAAATAGGCCATGAAATTGATTAAAGGAAAGAGCAAATGGTGGTCTTTCCCTTGTCATCCACGATATTAGCTTCTTCTCCACATTCTTTCTTTGTTTTTCTTCTTCTCCCTCTCCATTTTCGACACTCGCTCCCTCCCACCTTCATCCAAGTTAGTTCTTACACTCTTTTCACTTGCTACTTGATTTTTCTTGGTCTCCTTCACCTTGCTACTCAAAGGCCTAACCTATTCCTCCATGGAAGTTGATGAGTTATGAAGAGGAAGGAGTTAGGGTTTGAAGGTGTTTGATGCTTTTGAAGCCAATTCAAGTAAGTAGCATGTTATTCTTGATGATTTGTTGCATAAATTGTGTTTGATGATGGGTAATTGATCTCAAAGTGATGCTTAATTATATGATGGCATGTGATTGATACAATTGTCTTACTCTTACTAGATGGTAAGTGGTTGATAGAATAAGCAAATACTTGTTTCCCTCTTTTTCATATATGCAGATTTATGATTAATGGGTTATAGAGATGGATTGGTTTTCAAAGAGATGGATGAATGAGTGTAGAATGTTTTTGTAAATGGATATTGCTATATGCCCTGTTTTGGGATCATGATACATTTTAGCTCTTGCTTTGTGTGTGAATGAGTTATTGAATTGCATTAGGTAGGGATTGATGAAGAATTGCAATGGAAATGATGATTGATGAGTATAAGAGGTGCTAGCGATGAGTTAGTGATGATTTAGTGATTGAAGGATTGTCAAAAATGATGTTGAAATGGTATAGAAATTTGATTGATAAATGGAGTAGATGAGGTATGGAAGTGATAGAAAAGGGCAAGTAAAAAAGGGAAGAATTAGGAGAAAAAGGTAGGGGACAAATGGATCAAGAGTGTGTAAAATGGCTAGAATGTGCTAGCTGTTACATTTTCACTGAATATGCTTATGTAATCTAGTCATACATGGTTATATAGTTATCCAAATGGGATGGTGTTTGATTTGGGTGAAATTAGAGATATAAGGCTACATTTTCCATGAAGACATTGCATGCAAATTCTATCTTGAAGATTGTCTAATTGTGACTTGAATTGAGTATTGAGTAATGAAAGTTGATGATGAATGTGCATGTATAGATATGTCCTATTATGAGTGTTTTTGTGCAATCATGAGCCATATCTT
>JANZLX010000212.1:15309133-15323417 GCA_025531955.1 Erythroxylum orinocense
ACTAATTAATTATAATTTTAGAAGTCACTTTTCTAAAATTAATTAGGAATCAATATAATTATTAATCTTAATCAAATGAAGAAAAATAATTACCCTTAGAATTGATTTTTGAATTTTAAAACAATTTTAAAATTATGTTTAGAATTTAATTAAATTAATAATACATTATTACAATTCTAATACTAGAATGGACTTATCCGTGTGTTCAAACAGGCCTCTTCATCTTCGTGTTTAACAAACCTAAATCCATAGACAACGAGGGGTGGATCAATTGGTCCAGATTTCTCACTTAAGACTCTCCTCTCTTGGAGGTCTTGAGTTCGAGTCATGCCAAAGGAGGGGAAATAGGCATGTTCCTATTGATGATCCTCTAGTCCCTTGGGCACAGCTCCTTGATCGGATTAATTACGGACACCTTGCTTCTAGCGGCAGTGTGGGAGTTGGAGCTACTAGGGAACCCGAGGGCTGATGGGAACCTAATGCTGAGCAGGGGAAGCCAGTGATCAATCATCAGTTGACCAATCAAGTATGTGAAGATTCCTTGTGCCCCTAGGCACAGCTCCTTGATCGGATCAATTACGGACGCCTCGCTTCCAGCAGCAGTGTGGGAGTTGGAGCTACTAGCGAACCCGAGGGTAGATGGGAACCTAATGCTGAGTAGGGGGAGCCAGTGATTAATCATCAATTGACTAATCAAGTATGTGAAGATTCCTTGTGTGCAGAAGTATACAGGCTACGTAGGAACCTGAGAGATCTTGGAATTTCAAATTTACATCCTCTAGGCTCTTGGGATGGGGTCATAGGAGCTTAGGATTAGTCTGACTAAGCGGGATACCTAATGTAATAAAAAAAACCTAAATCCATAAGGAATGTTGTTGCCGCCATCAACCTCTGGAAATGTCAACTCACACTGCACATTGGCCACTTACAGTTTTACGCATCTGAGTCCTCTTTTGTAATCGTGTCAGATTCTCCTTGATACTATAGCATTCCTCTGAGCACCCCACTGGTGTTCAATGCCACTTGAGTCCTTCTCACCAATTGTTGCCCTTGGCCTATTGTTGTATGTTAGTCCTACCAACAACACACAGCACAAGACCCGCCACTTCAAAGTTTGGAACTTGGGTCAAGATGGCATTGGAAAGTGGCATACTTGGTCCAATCCCATTAGTCTTGTTGTAATCAATGTCGACATGGAGAAGCTCATAAGTTGTGACCCATGCGAGGCTAACGGTTAGCTGGAGAATTGATGGATTTGGTTGGCATTGTGGAGGTATAATGTCATCCCAGGTCAGGCGGTTGGACTTTGTGTCGTTGAATACGCCTCCCCGATTGAACATGTTGCTCTGTCCGACGAGGATAAATATGTTGATGGAAGGTTATTGGGCAATGACTAGTTGTCTGGCTTGAATCAAAAGGATAGACAACCATTAAAAGGAAAGCATTATTCTCTTCACTTTTTCAAGCTCTCGGTCTCGACTCTCGACTCTTTCTAAGAGCGAAATAGAGTAAACTAGGTCTTTAAAGGGGGAGTAAAGTTCACTGAAGGTTTTGAATTAGTCAGTTTCCTATTTCCCTAAACCAAACCTCCCTTATTCCTAAGGTGGAGAGGCCAAAATTCCCAAACAATGCCACAAAAATGACGCAACAAACCCTAACCAACCAGACAATCCAGAATTCCCAATCTAGATTTCTGGGTTTCTCGTTTTCTGGATATAAGCTTTATAAAATGCACAAACATAACCAGAACATCGAAGTAGAAAACAACTAAAGAACAAGGAGCATTTCCTTCAAGAATCAGATCTGATCTGATGTTTCAATTCCAAATTTTAGTCAATAACAATAAAAATTTTAATCAAATTATAGAATTAAAATCTCGCTCTGATACCACTATTGAGAAACTTGGCTAAGATTCGATCCCGACCACAGCGGAATAATCACAAAAATTTTTTGTGACTTTTGATTTCCCGAAAATCAAGATCTATTTAATTCTATAAAATGATCAACACAAATCATAATAAAGCAAAAATTTATTTCGTACCTTATTTTGAAGCTTAATCTTTGTCTTGTAGTTTCCCTCGAACTGTTCCCAAAACTGATTCGTCTCAACCACTGTAGCCGTACAAATGTCCAGCCTCTAACGGTATCCACAAAATAGGTTGAGAGAACTCTGTAACTCTTACAGAGAGAGTTAAGCAAGAAGTGCTAGCTCCATATAGCTTAAGCCTATTTATAATAAGCTTTGGACGTTTTAGTAATTTAATTGAAATTAAATTCTAATTTCAATTAAAGATTAATTAGAATTATAAATAATTCTAATTAAATACCAATTATGCCCATATAAGATTTACTATCTCATATTGATCCTTATTTATTAAATATCTCATATTTAATTCCAACTTGATTAATTTAACTTTGCTCTCTTCAACCCATTCTATATCTGAGACCCATTAGGTTCTCAAATATGTTGGCAATGATTATAAAATCTAATTTTAATTCAAAATTAAAATTAGATAAATTAAAACTCCTTTTAATTTATCTTTAATTCTCCAATTAAACAATTTATAATCATAGATCAAGATTGGTGTCTAGCAATGCATCATGACTACCCAAATATTTAAGAATGTCAAATTAGTTTTGACTAATCTTTCCGTGCATAATTTTTCTGTATAATTCAATCCTTTTATCATACAATGTTCCAAATAGACATAGAGTATGAAATAATATATACTCTATTTTGAGTCTAATCATATTAGTTCTCTGCCATTAGCTATCAATTTAATTAATGAAATTTGTAAACTATTTACAAAGTATCATTTCACTTTGGCCAAAGATTACTTGAATCAATACTAATCGAGAACAACAAAACTTTCTCCTTAATTACTTTTGGGGTGATGAATCCTATCTTAATCACTCAGCTATTTCCATATAGTTTATGCTACATCCAATGACTACTGATTAAACAACCTATGATTAAATAAATCATAAGTAGTATTAAAGCATAGCAATCTCCATATAAGATAACTTTGATAACCTCAAGTCAAAGGATCAATTATACAATTATCATAATGAAAATTCTATAGACATACAAGTAATGTTCCAAATGGATTTCTCATATCGGATCTGTTCAGTGAACTTGTTCCCTAGTAAGCACCCACACGTTTGTTTAAATATTTCTATATTTTAGCCTATGAGATCGACTACTTCTTCGTAAGGAAAAACAAAACATATGTTAGTCTTTTTACGTTCTATTAATGTCCAATCTTAATAAAATAATGACTAGGAACATTTAGGAATAATACATAAATACAATATGAATCTCATTATTATAATCTCATTATAATTTCATTTGCAATGTATAATTATCTTATGGACTTTATCATATACATCTAAACATGTACAAGATAAATAATGCCTTTAAATAATTTATTACTAAACTACAACTAAAGCAATTGACTATAGGACATAAATCAACAAATTGATAGGGAGAAGAAGAGCAATAAGGAGAGAGAATGGCCGATAGGCGAGATCGACCTCCGTCACTACTCTCTGTAAATTGCCTTTGCCTTTGCATCTTTTTCCTTTTTTTTTTCTTTAGATCACTATAACATTATTAGTCGAAGAAATGTGATCTTCTTCCCTTGCGGGTTGCAATGATCACAAATTAAACATGAATATTATGTAACAGTGGAATTATGGATATTTTGGACGAACAGTTCAGTTCTCCTCAACGTATTACTTCAAACAATGCTTTATCCTAGTATTGCGTATAGCCCACCAAATATAAATTTTAACCTTTAACACATGCAACACATTGCATCATTTAATAAGTATTTCAAGGAATTTTACTTTTTCTTCTGTCAAATTAAAAGGGTTAATTGAATCAAAACAATGAAACATGTAAATTTCATAGAATAGTTTCACAATTAGGCAATAGCAACCATAAGACACGGAGAGTCCTAATGTTTCAGTTTGAATGACACAATGTGTCACCTCCATAAAGCTTGCCCCCAAGTTGAAGTCTTAAATAGCGTAAAAGATGTACATAATACTTTCATATAAAATATGGACTATTATCTCAATTTTTCATATTACATTGATTCATGGATTATTGATTGTTGTCATTCATTTATGTTACCCAAATAAAGGGAAGCCAATGTTTTTCATGGGGAGTTCTAAAGGTTGGTCTTACATAGGAAAAAAATGGGTTTTAAATTAGAGAAAAGTCCAATTAGAATAAAGAATTATGAGAAATAGATAACTTTTAAAGTTGAGTGTGTATTTCATAAAATTAAGAGATAGAAAGATTTTTGTTATAATTCATCTTAATTTCATAAAATTTTGTATTATCTCTAATTTGTGCTGAGGAAAATGATTTAATATAGTAGACATTTTATTGAAGTTATGATCTCGTCATTTTCTGATCATTTTGAGAACTTTTTTATGTAAAAAAATTTGGTACCTATCTTCAATTCCCTTACTTTTATATTATTTTTAGTGCCAATCTTAATCATACAAATGAGTGAGCTGTTTGTCTTGTCGACAAGTGAAAATATTCACTGGGTATGCAGCTGAGTAGATGTGAGTGAGCTGTTTGTCTTGTCGACAAGTGAAACTATTCACCGGGTATGCAGCTGAGAAGTAGGAGGTAGTTTTCCTTAATCCAATTGGCCTAAGCCTTATTGCTAAAGAAAGAAATACAAGCATGTTTATAGATGTTCTGATAAATAAAATCGAAATAATAAAAAGACTCCTCTTAAAGTAGAAAAGAAAATCATGAAGAAAAAGAAAGAAATTGAATATTTTTTATAAATTCTATTTATAATTAGAATATAATTTCTAACTAGAATATAATAAACTATTAATCCTAGATATATTATCAGTTAATTTTTTTTATAAACGAAGCCTGAATAGTTTATTGGTCTAAATAAACCAACCATAAATTATAGTGTTGGAGTTGTATGGAGTCCATTATTTGAGCAATTTGCCAGTGCTAAAAGCAGTTGATCAGTCACACAATGTGGACAGCTGGAATATCTTTTGTTTATAGTAAAGCAAGTGCAAAATGCCAAAATCATTGAAGTAATTGACGACCTTCGAGATTGCTTTGGATTGGTTATTTGTTAGGGTTAACCAACTGATTATGACATGAAAACTACGGTCAAATTATGTAGCCGAAAACCTACAAACAAGGCTGTGACATTAATTATTGATAAGCTCTTAAAACATTATCGCTCGCTGACAAAAGTTAAGGGGCTGTTTGGTTTCGCTTTTTTTTTTAGTTTTTGTTTTCTATTTTTAATTTCTGTTTTTTTTTTTAAACGAAAATCTGTTTGGATGAGATTTGCAATATAAAAACTGAAAACAAAAACCTGTTTGGTTGAAATACTAAAAATAAAAATTAATTAATTATTTTTATAAATTTTCTACTTATTATTTTTAATATCATTAATTTTATTATACCAAATTAATTATCTTATTATTATTATTATTAATTATTATTAATTATAAAATTTATACTATTATTATTATTATTAATCGAGATAAAAAATAGGAAAATTTTGTTTTTCTGTTAAAAAAAACATGTCAAAATTCAGATAAGCGATGTTAAGTTTACGACTTTAATTTTTGCAAGTGATTTTCCGCGTTAAGAATTCATCTAAATACCTCGTTGCTCTTTTCGTACGAAATGTTGAATGTGATTTCTAAAGCGACCCAAAGTATGTTCAAGCCCACAATCGTAAACAAATAATGTAACTCAAGAATAATTCTGGGCTATCTATTTAATCTTTTTCGTATATTCCTTTTAATTTGTCATTTAGGGTCTGTGCTAGTTGCAATCACCTCGCTTCGATCCTGGGAGAAGGAATGGAATGAGTTTCATTATTTAAATTGCTGTCATCATCTTAAGCAGGTAGCGAGAGAACAAGCCACATTAGTTTGCCAGCATTTTGTGTTCTTGATTTTCATCTTGACATTCTAAATTTTCTGATCTAGTTGATTAGTTGGATTCCCTTTTGCTAGCTAATAAGTGGAGAAAAATAGGGAACGGCTCCAAACCCCATCAGGAATGCCAAAGACGGTATTGTATCAAGTTGCCACTTCATCGCTCGTTTAGACAATTTCTACTTCTTGCAAGTTTCTTAGGGAGTCCTACTGTATGCTTGACGGCTGTGCTATCATGACAAAACACGAGGTTTAAGATATTACCTTTCAGCTTTACAAACCATACTTCATCCAAGGTTTCTTTTACAGTAACATGGAGTGTGACTCGTTCCGAAACCTGGATATTTGCTTATCCAAGCTGATATAAAGATGACCAGGGCATGTTAAGAAATTGATGTCATAAAATGTTAACAACATCAATCCATTGCCTATGCGTAAATATTCAGTTAGTTCATATCCGAGCTTCAATCCCAACTCCCCCCCCTTTCAGAAAGGCCATGAAAAAATACAGAGTCATAATAAAGTTTCATACTCGTATAACATTGGCAGATTGTGTTTCAAACATAGTCCCAAAAATGGTCAAAAGAAAAAGAAAACAGTAAACATGAAAAGGAAAAGAATAACGAATCCTAACCATCGAAAAAATTCTTATATACTGCATGTCAGTTTCAATTACTTATCCCAACTCCATAATGATGTTAGAGGATGTGCTAATTAATGGCAATGATGAGAAAACCAACAGATACATACATCAGAAAAACAGGGTAGAGTGCAAGGGCCTTTCTTCTGGGATTGATTGCTGAGCTCATGAAAGGGTAAGCAGCCCAGGAGCTCCAAGCCAATGTCAAACACACTACTACCACTTTCAGAACCACGTTATCCTGCAATAAGCAGATAAGGGCACCAATGTCTAGGGGAAAGAGACAATACCCAAGCAGGCTCAGACTCTGGAAAAAGATAATATGTCCACCCTGAAGTAACATAAGAAGGGAAACTACTTAGTCATATCTTCACTATGCTCCAAGTACCACGGTAGTAAAATCTAATCTTGTTGGATTAATTATTTCCATTCTGAAGAGCAAGTGGGACTAAAGATGTTCAGACTATCAAATCCTTCATAATGATACTAACCTATACCTAAAGATTAACTTAGCCTGGTTCACACACGCACAGGGAAGATAGAGAGTATTACCAATAGAAGAACATTCAATGTCAAGATTACAGCACCAGCAGCAAGAAGTCCAAATGCTACAGCAAACACCTCAGACTGAAAAGGCGGAGAAGAAAATTGATAAACTGAATACAGTTAACTAAATTTCTTTAAACGCAAACAATCAATTCGAACTTCAAATGGATAAGCTTGAAAAAGGTAGCAAAATAGAAAATATGAACAGAGAGTGTAGAAGAATCAATCAAATTCTTAAAAGTGGAATACGTCCACGCTCATATAGATCTGGAAAGAATGAACGTGCTGAACTGGGTAGCATATTCGACCTTATAAGAATTTAGAGGAACGAATGCTGAAACAAATATTATAAAAGAAAGATGCAAACGAATGAGTCGTGAAAGTTTGAGAAATTATCCAACTTTAACATTCAATATAGTTATGGTATTATTATACCAGCTCGAAGAAGCATTGTTTAAACTCTGTAAATAACATCTGAATGAGGAACAGCTCCCCATAAAAATTTTCACCGTTCAGTTCACACAATCTGGGGATTTGTTCTCAAGCAAATTCAGTAATTAAACTAAGCATGTTATTTCCTTTGTTCATATTTCTAAAATAGTGTCCAGATTTCATTCATTCAAACAGGTATAAATATTGCCTTCACAACATACACCATGATCAGACACAAAATCGAACATTTTAAGCCGAAGATTGCTTGCACTATGTAGAAGCTCTACCTTTATAGTATGTAAGCATGTTAAACTACCACCTTTAGAGCCGAAAACACACCGTAGTGCACAAAACAAAGCAAAAGGCTAACCTTTTTGACGGAAGCAGACCAGGAGAGAGTAAGGCCTAGAAACAGAAGGAAGAAGAACGGACCCCACAGATCCCAATCTCTCAAAGCCTTTCCCGGATCCTCTCGGTACGGGTTGGGGAATACCACAAGCTTCAAATTGCTCACGATCCTAGACAGATCTCTCTTCACCGTGTCCCAAACAGGCTCCGTCAACGTATTCGGTGGAGATCCGAACCCGCTTGATCCAATGGAACCGTTTGAAGTACCCGGAGGCGGAGGTGGAGGCGGAACGGGTGGAAGCTTCTGACTTGTCGGAGGAAGCGGAGGGAGATTAGAGGGAATGAACGGTGACGTAGATACCGGGATTCGCGGCGGACTCGGAGGGCGCGCAGGCTGAACGGTGGCGGGGCCCGACTGGACGCTGTCGTTGATGAGGTTCTCGATCTCGTCTATGTCTGACTGAGACGACGTGTGGAGAGGGACTGTGTCGCTTTGTGACATTTTGATTTTATTGGGAACGAAGGTTTTCTTTTACTTTCGTTTCGGGCTTTCCCGGAAAAGTGGTGGAAATTATACTTGAAGAGACCAGAGAGAGAGAGAGAGAGATGCGGTGTTAGTGTGTTACGGTGACTATGCTTTGTGCAAGTATTGCCTTCGGTTCGGGAGAACCTATTCTTTGTTCCCATTCAAATCTAACGTCGTCGTTTCACTGAAAACCTAACGTCGCCTCACCACCACACCCAACTTTAGTGTATCGACTATTATCTCCTGTGAAATTTTCAGTTTCATATTTTTCTTGAATTCTTGTGTACATTTATCTGACTTTAAGGATCATCATCAGAACAAGTTTTGTATAACAATTCTCAGGAAGGAATGAGGAATAGGAAATTTTTAGTCAGATATTATTAGGTATACAAAAGAAAAAGAAAAGGGCTATTTCACACAGCACATACTTAAAGCTGAAGTGTCTGTGCCGATCACGTGGTCAAAAACATCTGGAAAACAGCAAACAAAAAATTCAAATGCTGTGAATGTGATCAATTCCAAAACCGGGTCCAATTCCCCAACTCACATTCTAGTTTTTGTAAATTCTTGGGTAAAGGTTTAACACCCTCCCAACGTTATGAAAAAATTATACCAAGATCAATGTGTTCAATTCAAGTCGCCCCACATGATCAAGGAGATTTCACAGGTCAAGGCTTGAGTGCAACTGCAAGACCCAACTTGGGAGCCACAGCATTGATGGTCTTGGAGTCGTACTCTGCTGAAACTGTTATTAAAGACTTCGGCCTCCATTCATGTTGGCAGAGCATGGAAACCCTACCGTTGTCAGAAAACCGTGTCTTCACCACTGTCAATGGGTCCAATGCATGAGAGCTTCCAATGGTGAAACTATTTTCATAGGTAGAAAACCTATGAGTTAGTTCGGCAGCAACTGAATGGACAGGATTCACAAAATGAACGTACGATGCCTTCAGGGCCTGCCCTTTGTCCGTCCTAATACCAAAGAGGTTACTAATTTAGTGTTGACAAATCTTCAGATGCAGTACAAAATAGAGCTATAAACGAAATTCAGATAAACAAATTATGAATTGGTCGGTTTAAGCATTTACATGTCAACAATAACCAGTACTTAAAACTGCCTGTCTTACCAAGTTCTACCTCAATCAAATGGTAATGTCCTCATGTTTCACAAACAACGTGGAGAGAAAATGCCCCCTACTCTCCCATTATTAACCTCTCAAGTGATGTGGGGTGCTTGGCTGAAGTATCCAAGTAAATTGTAATTGGGAGATGCACGATTAGCTGAATATCCCTTATTTTCTTATTTCAGGAGTTTCTACAGCTTAGTTTGACTCTGAATCAAACACAATCTCACTTCAATAAGCACAAGCCCTCATACTGTATAATACTTGCAAGTTTCCTAATTGTCATATGGATGCTGGAACTGCACATAGCATGATATAATTGACCACTAGTGGGATATATACATTGCACTAAAAGAAATAGATCAAAGAAACTGAAAAAAACTGCTGGTAATCTGTGAAATTTTCATTTATTTATGTGTAATGCAAATTGCTTCCAAGTGATTGAACAGAATAATTTGACTGGTCACAACACACCGCAGAGATTTGATAACAATGGCCATGAAATGCCAAAACAGACATTGCTTAAATACAAAGCAGCTCAGTCTGTGATTACAACATATCACTAGAGATAGTGACACAAGTAACAGTTATTGTGTGGAATGTAATCATGCAATAATCCTGAATATATCATAGGGCTTCCAAATCAAACAAGAATTTGAGCAAAGCCAAAAATATTTTAAAATCCTTCTTGAGAGACGTGTGTACACAACATAAGTTAACAGGGTTATTTATGAAAGAACATTTCATAAGACAGTTTTAATGCACACTTACAGTAAAAGAGCAGCAGAGAAATCTGGTTTGTTCAAACCAATTCCAGCATTGTACTTTGTGAATGATGCAGACGTTGTATCAAATCCAACTTCACCACCCAAAGAGAGCTCTTTGCTACCAATTGCTGCTGAAAGTTCCAGGAGAGGTGCTGGATTCAGGCCAATGCTAGAATCAATGGCCGCATGATGATGAAGGTACTGCAGATCCAGCTGAGACAATTAAAAGACAAGTCAGATAATTTCACATGGCTGGCATACAGTTATTTCTGAATTACCACCATTTTGCAAGTATTTCTGACATTTGAAATAGTAGCAATTTTTTCTGACAACTTGTGCATAACCTTTCTACCATGACCACAAACTTATAGTCTATGGAGCATGATTATTACACATTGCCCACATTCTAAATGCACTGACCTTGCCAGACTTGTGATCAGGCACTTTGAAGCTTATTGCCGCTTTTGTGGAAGGAAAAATATTATTCACAGTGACTTTGGTAGACACCTGCACAGAGGTACATTTGTAAATAAGCCGGCATAAAATGTGTATGCATGCCAAGTGCAAATAATGCAAACATGAATCTGCACATCCAGAAAGTCATACTATATGTTTACACTAAACAGCAATTAAAAAAACTATATACATGCAGGTTTGGCTAAAATCTGCTTCTTACATTAGAATAGGTATCAACTTTCACATCCACAATAGTATTTCCACTCTGGTACAGGGTATTAATGTCACCAAAAAAAAATTCATCCTTTTTCAATCCTGTAGCTGTAAGTCCCTGAAATGCAAAATTTAACTCAGATATCATTACTTGATTGTCAAAAACCTAAATGCTGTTCATAAATATTAACAAAAACATGAAAGCAACATTTAAGCAATAAATAAACTTTGAAATCAATCCTAGGGTAGTTTGTTACAACTACTCAAAAATTAAGAAAAACATATAATTCAATTGATCATAGCTATAGCACACGTGTGTTTAATAACTTAAAGACATTATATCCTCTTGGAGCCAATTCTGAAGTAAACCACAAAGTTAAAGAACATAAATACTATCTTAGAATAAGGGGCAAAAATTTGCAACCAAATCACAAAAAAGGAATCGAACACTACCAATCCAGTGGGCCTGGACATTGACAAGGTGAACTTGTGGTCAAAGTTGTAATCTTTTGTCAAGAGATCTGCATGAGGTAAACAAATTTGTCACCAAGTTGGCTTTATAATTACAACCTAACACATGAAAGAAAGGGAAAACAACTAATTTAGGCTTTTAACAATCCTCTTTCAAAAATAAGAATGCACTGGAAAAGTCCTTAAAAGCATCTAAAAAGCAAGACAATATTTGGCTTGAAGCTCTGTTCCCAGACGATTCAATACGTATTATTTTGAACAATAAAATGACACATCACCTACAGAATTCTGCTCAAGTATGTCTCATGAAAGATCAATTCCTTGAACTATAATATTTCTACCTCATCATAAAATTGCAATCATATGTATGACAAATCTTTAATTGCGGACATGTAGAAAGTTCCAAAACAACCAAGTCATTTCCACATGTGGCATTACCAGTTTGATTCAAGGTAAATGATCCATCACCAGCTTAATCATATAACAAACACATGCTTGTGATAGTTACACCAGTATCACCAAATCCAAGAAAACTACTTCACTCAATTGCACACTTCATCTGACCAAATTTCTGATGTCACTAACAGAAGACACTTGTATATTATTAAGTGATTGCATATATTAAAATATCAACATGTCATGAAACTGGCACACAAAAAGGTGCTGCAATCGTGGGAAATAAATTGCGAGAAAATTACTCTCCTTTAAACTACTTTGCTTAAACATACCTTTGGCTCTTTTGCCAATATCTGAAAATGGTGCCGGACTGCTGCCCATCTCTAAGAACAAAAGGTTTGTGGACTACACAAAGTGAGCAAAGATGACAAACTTTAGTATACCTTAACAAAGACCCCTTCACTAAAGAACATGCAATTTGATAGATGCAAGATTCTTATAATAAGAAGTGATCCTGCAGATCCTTTAATCTAGATACCCAGACCAAAGAACTAAATATGAAGATATCGGTAAAACCAACAGAAATGGCTGCGCACATCCGCACATCTCCCCATGTCCTTTTGGTTTCTATTTGAAGCTCTTTTATAGCTGACTCATATACCCTTACTTCATATTACAACAAATAACCCCACTTAATCATCCATTAATAGCACAAATGAACAGCAAAGGTATAAAAGAAAACACTAAAACGACTCAACAAAATGGCAATCAGGTTCAATCACAACCGATCCAACTGTACCACCAAGGTCCACAGGCATTAGATCACATAAACAGCTAAAAAGCAAAAAAGAATCACGCAAGAAAGTCTCAAAATTTTCGTTGATAGAAGAACAAAATGAGTACTGAGTAACTCAAAAACCCTAAAACCGACAATAACGTTTCAATATAGGTACATGCCACAGAAAGAGCAAAAGAAAGAGAAGGATTCGCACGTGAACGAAGTGATCCGTCAGAGATTCACAACGTCAATGAATAGCCGCCTACGACGACCTCAGTGGCGACTTGTGCGACGGCGTCAGACGAGCAGCCCTCTGTATTAGATAAACTTTGGGAATAATCGTCAAAGAGGAGACGCGACCGTGTGCTCACTCAGGTGTTGTTAGGGTTACAGTAAGTCGAAGTGCACAGATAGTGCGATGTCTTTGATTGGGTATCAAAGTCGAGGACGAGGCCTTTGATTTGATTGTGAGGGAGCTAAATTGACCTACAGGTGACGCTTTGGATTCAAAATATAAATATCGAGCAAATATGACACCGAGATTATTTGGTTTGTCACCAATGTCCTTCTTTGCAAACGGTGTCGTGTGGGGAGAAAAAAAATAATTAAGTTTTAAATCCCCATTTTCATCAAAATAAAGTTTTACTACTTTTACATTGGATGAGCATATAAATTCATAACCTACCTTTTAATTTAGGTTTTTTAAAAGGTAACAATTATGAATAAGATCTGTATAATTTAAGAAAGGCTTCAGTAATCCTTTTAATTTAGGTTTTTTAACCTCTTTTTATAAGTAAATAAATGAATGTATCATTTTTCTTTAATTGCCAAACAATAAAGACTCAACTGAATTTACCATAATTAAATAACTTTATTGGCCTTTAAACCTTCACTCAATTTAGATCAATTCAAAAAATTGAGGTAGAACAAAGCTAGATGAATTTTCCAATTATTGAGTTCTATATTCTTATGATGTACGGGGAAATAAAAGTATAATAAATCAAAGTATCACCTAAAGTATATGGCATAGCTTGTATGGGTTAAGGTTATTAGTGATAGTGTGTAACATCCCACTCTCGATGAGAATGGTAGAATAGTAATTGGGAAATGGCTGAGAGTAGTTAGGATTGTTTTGAAATATTCATGCATACCCTTACACGTTAATAGTGAAATTTGCACATGAAAATAACTGTACATGCATTCATGATATTTTCCGGTATATGAGCCTAAATGTGATTTTGTTGTGAAAAAATGTGATATTTGTGCTTGAAAAATAAATTGGAGTGACTTTTGTGTGTTTTACATTTTTGGGAAATTTTAAAAATTTTTCTGAAATTTTTTCGGGGAAAATTTCGGGACTGGAAAAATCGCCAAGCGGTGGACTGATTGGGTTCCGATACTGGAAATGCTTGTCCAATGGCACTGAAATATTTGGTACATGACTTTTAGGATTTATTACTTTAAGCCATTGGAATTTTGGGACAAAATTGGAGTAGAAATTGTTTTGGAAATTTTGAGTGTTTAGAAATGAGACAAGTGGCAAGTGACACTTGTTGTTGGTCCTCGCTTCCGGAGCCCAATCCGATTGCGAAGCATAAAATCGTGAGCATGGACACGACCTCGAAAGATTCTTTTATTGAA
>JANZLX010000212.1:15347291-15357644 GCA_025531955.1 Erythroxylum orinocense
GTGTAATTCGTCTGCTTTTCCTTTTGTCTTCTTTTTGTTTGTCATCAAAATCATTCAATACGTAAAGTCAATTTTTTGACTTAACAAGTAGAAGATGAAAGCTATCCACATAAAGATTAATTGTCTTGAGCTAATATCATAACGTTGATGGACTTCACTGATGATGCCAAGTGGAAGAAAATGGATGGGAATGTTGTTAAAGATTTTCATCTAACTTTAGCCGATAAAGTTTTCAAGCGTAAAAATGGCGATAATGTTAAAAGTGATATGAGATTATTTCACAAAATTATATGATATAAAATCAATTGACAATAAAATTTTCTTAAGAGAAAACTTTATATTCTTCAAATATCAAAATCTACTTTTGACCGAATACATTAATAATTTGACTATTATATTCAACTAATTTTTTTAGGATATATAATAGAGTTATATAAACATGTTGAACTTCTTCTTGAGAGTCAACCTTATTTGTATAACTAACTCATCACCAACTTAACTAATAATAATCTTACAGACTATCTAGTCTTCAATGATGTTGCAATCACAGTTCAGAAGGAAGAAAGTTAGTGTAAGAATAATAAAGACAAGCAATCTGATACACATAAAGTTAAAGTCTTAATGGTGAAAAAAAGGAGATTAACAAAATGTGACTCAAGTAGGAATCAAAATTATAGTAGGTTAAAATTAATAAGTAAGAAAAATTTAAAATGTTACAATGATAGCTGAAAAGGTCACTTAAAAAAGAATTATTAGAATTGAAATAAGAAAATTTCCAATCTAAGAAATTTTTGATAGTACTTCAAGTGACAACAATGTTCTAAGTTGTGAGGTAGCAACAACAATTGAAAGTAAAAAGTCACTACTTAATGTATGACTCTTTGAATCAGGAGCTACTTTTCACATAACATCTGGAAGAGAATAGTTCCATTATTATGAACATATCTTAAGAATATTTTTTTGTACAATTGTAACGATTATTCTTTAAAAGTTATTGGTATTGGAACTATTAAGTTGAAGATGTATGATACAATTCATACTATTCAGAAGGTATAATACATTGAGGGTTTGAAGAAGAGTTTGTTGTCTTTAGGATGACCAGATGATTTTAAATGCAAAATAGCAATTGTAAATAAAATTTTGGAGAAAATTAGTACTTGCTTGTACTTAAGAAAGAACAAAATGTAGGTATAAATTTGTATAAAGGGAGAGGGATTGCTAGAAATAAAAATATCAGTCGCGTCAAACAGTCCCAATAAATTTTTTTCAATGTTATCATATAAGAAACTTAGACATATATCTAAATAAGGAAAGAAGATCCTAAGTAAAAATAACTCATTAATTTCATAAAGGTATACTTAACCTGTTGTGAGCTCCGAATTACAAGTAATATTGTGTAAATTTTAACATATCATATCTAAGAAGTAAGGTTGTTATTGAAGCAGTTCACTATGACGTGTGATAAGCATCATTTTCATCATTAATAAAAGCAAAATACTTTACCTCTTTCATCGATGATTATTTCAGTAGACATTAGGTGTATCCTATAAAGAGGAATGTATATATGTTCTCACTATTCAAAACTTATAAAGTGCACTTCAAACTATTTTAAGGTAAAAAGATCAAATGGACAAATAATGAAGGAGAATATATTATCATTTGATGTATTTTGTAAGTGACAATTGAAAGTGTAGGCCCGATAAAGAAACGTAAAATCCACAAAAAGTAAAGTGTAGAAAATTAAGTGCCACAAAATATGGTATTGCTGTTCAGATATCTGAAGATATCCTACGTCAATGGGGCCTTGCCCAATTTCAATGTTTTCAGTAAGGACTCATGAAAGAATACAAGAAGATATGATTGTTCTTCTAGCATCTTAAGTAGTATACTGACAGCTCTTTTGTTGTCAAGACTGCCTCATACATAAAAGGTAGGTTTGCTTTTCACAAATCTCTAAACATGTCTCACGCAAAAGCCTAACGCACAAAAGGCTACAATTCTAACTCTCTTCTCACAAGCCTAGACCATCTCATACAGATAGCGGGATGCCTAACACACAGAAGGCTGAAAACACAAACACTCTACTCATACAGATGCTAACACCTCTTATTTTGTGTCTCTCTATATTTGTGATAATCTCTTTTGTTGTTGTCTTCTCTTTTTATAGAGCTAGGTTATAGAGTCCTTCTTCACTTCTGCACAGATAGGAAATCCCAAAAGATATGAATTTCCTGTTTTGTAAATTTCTTGTTCTGTAGTTTTCCTATTGTGCAATCTTTCAAATTTAATAGAATTCCTTTTTAGAGTTTTAATCTATTTCTATCTTAGTTTCCTTACTAAACAAGTCTTTGACTTGTTCAATGCTTGACAACATAATTTGGAAAGTCTTTTGACTCAAACCGGAAGACTTTAAACTTCTTCTTCAAGTAACATAGACAACATTTTTAACAACTATCAAAAACTGCCAACCCACTTGATTTGTAATACTCTGATTTTTTAGGCCGTGACCCATCAAACCTCAAAATGTAGTTACAATCTCCCCCTTTGGCATTTTTTGACAAAACACTCCCAAGTTGTGATATAAGGAAACTAAGCAATCATACTCATATCCAGAGTCCAAAATTAGTCCCAAATATTCCAAAGGTCGACAACATATGAGAGCGAAATAACTTTAATAACCTTAGAATCATTAATTTGAGGCTCACCCTCTATAAAATATCCAAAAATCAATTTCTGAAAAAGAAATTACCGACATAGCTCCCCCTCAAACTGAGTTTTCCTCTGAAACCTTCCCCTTTTTTTTTTGAAATAAACAAAAAAATAACATATGATACAACAACACTTGATATCTTAAACCTTGATTTATCAAAGAGAACAATCTTCAAGAGCTCCACAGAGGAACTCAAACCTAGCAGAACCAAAGCTTTTAGTCAGTATGTCTGCCCAATTCTTCTTCGTTGAGATGTACTTTAACACTATCTTCCCATCTTCAACAAGATCCCTGATGAAGTGATGCCTGACTTTGATATGCTTTGTTCTTGAATGAAGGAATAGATTTTTGGAGATGCTTATGGTGCTTGAATTATCACAGTAGATTGTCAGAGCATCCTGCGAGATACTATAGTCGACCAACATTTGCTTCATCTATAGCAGTTGTGTATAACAACTACCGGCAGCAATATACTCTGCTGAACTAACAGATAGTGAGAAAAATTTTTGTTTCTTGCTGTACCAGTACACCAGATTGTTTCCTATGTAAAAGCATCCATCGAATGTGCGTCTTCGATCGTTTGAGTTACCTGCCATATCTGCATCGCAAAAACCTACAAGTGAGGAGTTAGTATCTTTTGTGTACCAAATGTCCATGTCGATAGTTCCTTTGACATATCTGATTATCCTTTTTACTACTTTGACATGAGACTCCATAAGATTAGCTTGATATCTAGTACATACACCCACACTATAACTTATGTCTGGTCTACTGGCTATTAGATATAGAAGACTTCTGATCTTGCTTCTATACAATCAGTTAGGATTCCCTTTTCATCTTTTAAAATCTTCTCATTTACCCCCATAGGAGTTCTAGACTCTTTAGCATTACTCATTTAAAATTTCTTGACCAACTTTCGAGTATATTCTTTTTGTGATAGTAAAATTCCATCGCTTAGTTATTTGACTTATAGTCCCAAGAAAAAAAATTCAATTCTCCCATCATACTCATTTCGAATTCCTCCTTCATTAAACTAGCAAAACTTTTTACTCCAGTATTAGAGGAAGACCCAAAAATGATGTCGTCAATGTAGATCTGAATAATAGTCAGTTCCCCATTACTTTTCTTGATGAAGAGCATTTCGTCTACACCTCCTCTGACATAACCATGCTTGATTAGGAAGACAGAAAGTCTCTCGTACTATGCTTTTAAGCCCTATTTTAGCCCTTAAAGAGCTTTATTCAACTTCAGCGCGTGGTCTATAAAATCTAGGTCAATGAATCCTTAGGTTGCTATACATAGAATTTTTCTTTTAGATTTCCATTTAGAAACACACTCTTGACATCCATTTGATAGAGCTTTATATCTAGGAAAGTTGCTACTACCAAGAGTAATCTGATAGATTCAAGCCTTGCAACTGGTGCAAATGTTTCTCCAAAATCAATTCCTTCTACTTGAGAGTATCCCTAGGCTACCAACCTTGCTTTGTTCCTAACCACAGTTCCATTTTCATCATTTTTGTTCTTGAAAACCCACTTAGTTCCAACGACATTCTCTTCAGCAGGTCTGGGAACTAACTTCCATACATTCAGAATCTTAAATTGTAATAGTTGATCTTGCATGGCCCCAACCCAATATTCATCTAGCAATGCTTCTTCAACTTTCTTCGGTTCTATCTTAGAGAGAAAACAAGTATAATGAATGATATTGAAGATATCTATACCTACCATCAGCTTATAGTCAAGTTTAGGCACGCCTGTAGTTCTTCTTTCATTTAAATCTCCAATGATATTAGAGATGGAGTGTTTTTCTTAAACATGAGCAGAAGGTTAGAAGGAATTAGCTTTTGGATCTTGTTATGAGATTATCGGATCATCCTTTGATTCCTCAATATTTGATCTATCCATTGTGAAGAAATCAACCGCTAATTCATCATTTGTGTTTGATTCGTCTAGAGACTGCAAAAACTTCACATTGTATGACTCCTTGATCGCATAGATCTTTTGTTTAGCACACTATAAGCTCGACTATTGGTTGCATAGCCAAGAAAGGTTCCTTCATCACTTCTGGAGTTGAACTTCCCTTTGTGCTCCCTGTCCTTCAAAATAAAGCACTTGCTACCAAAAAATTGAAAATATTTGATAGAGGGGGTTTTATCTTTCCAGATTTCGTATGGAGTCATTTTTGTTTTAGGTCTCAGATGAACTTTGTTTGAAATGTAGCATGCAGTAGATATAGCCTCAGCCCATAAATTCTAAGGAAAATTTTTTAATAACATCATCACCTGAGCCATGTCCTGTAAGGTTCTGTTCTTTCTTTCAACAACACCATTCTGTTGAGGTGTTTTGGGAGCTGAAAATTCGTGAATTACTCCCATCTCATTACAGAACTCTTTATAACTGAATTTTCAAATTCTTTCCTGTGATCTCTCCTGATCCGTTGTATTGTCATCTCTTTTTTGTTCATAAGCCGTTTGCATAGTTTTTTAAACACTCCAATAGCTGCTGATTTTTCGCTGAGAAACTCAACCCAGGTAAATCTGGAAAAAACATCAAACAAAGGTATAATACTTACCTCCAACACTGGCATATTGCATGGGGCCCATTAAGTCCATATGCAGAAGTTTTAAGTTTTTGGAGGTTGTGATGGCGTGTAGCTTCTTGTGTGTCTCTTTGGTATGTTTCCTTTAGGTGCAGTCAATGCATTCTTCAGTAATCTGATCTTCAAGCTTAGGCAACCCCCGAAAAACTTCAAATTTGGCTAGATCTTTGATATTCTTGACGTTAACATGTCTTAATTTTTTATGCCAAATTTTGGCCATGTTTAGCATAACTGAATTACAGGTTGAGTCAGTGACTAGTTTGCAACAGTTATTGCCTATTCTCAACCCTTGAAAGACCACCTTTCCATTCATATCAAGTACTCTACAAAACTTATTGTGAACCAGACATCATAGTCATCATCACACAATTGGCTTATGCTAATAAGGTTGTTGTCCAAGTATTCTACAAACAACATGTTCTTTAGTCCATTTTTCTCAATGAGCAGAATTCCTCTTCCCACAACTTTACCTTCTGCTCCATTGGCATATTTGACTGTTCCAGAAACATCATAGGTGATATTATTTAGTAGATGCTTCTAGCCGGTCATATGTTTTGAACATCTGCTATGAAAACCTCCTCCTTAGTGACTTTGTATGCAATGACTGTGGAGACTACAGTTTGAACCATCATGACCACATGCTCCTCCCTTTTAATCTTCTCCACCCATTGCATCTTCTGCTTGCCTATTAGAGCCACTTTCTTTTTTTGAGTCCTGCTCTGTGGCTTAGGAAAGTTGAACATTTTGTAGAAGCAGTAAGGTCTAATGTGTCCTCTGACACCACAGTGACAACAGACCTTAGATTGCTTCCATCTTCTCATTCTCTCATTTCGATTACTTCCCTTTTTAGTATATCCAAGACCTTCTTGAATGTTGTGAGTTCTCCTAGAGTTAAAAATTTTATTGAGCGAGTTTTTTCCAAATGCAAATTTCTTCTATGTTTCCTCATAGTTAATAAACTTTTCTTCTAATTCAGTCGGCTTCTTAGTTTTTTTAGAGAGTTCATCTTTGACTTGTTTCAATTATACCAACAGTTAGATCTTTTCTTCTTTTAATTTTCTCACTGTATCAAGCAAGAGATGGTTAAGTTCAAATAAATTTTCAATAACAAAATTTACCACTTCATCAGATTTACTACTATCAGGTTATTGGGGTGATCTCTCGAGCTTAGATTTTTTGGTCGTAAATACATCAATGATTGAGGTAAAGGTAATGTAGTTTGCAAAGTTACTGATGCTGTCTTTGTCACTATCATCGGAATAGTCATCTTCATCATCTGAACTCCAAGTGGATGATTTTGTTGCTTTCATTGCTTTCAATATTTTCTTTGTATTGGCATTTTACTCCTTGATATGTCCAGTGCCTCCACATTCTAAACATTATTTGTCTTTATTATTAGCACAATTAGTAGCTATATGACCATATCCTTCGCATTCGTAACATTTTATTCCCCTTCTTCTAGAGCTATTGTCACTATTTGATCTTCCTTGAGGTGTTTTTCTCCTAACATTGGTATCTTATCTGAAGAATTGTTTCTTCTTCCAAACTTTTGGTTGAACCGATTAAGATTTTTCATAAGCATGGCAAGTGTTTCTTCCAACTTTAGAGTGTTCCTAGCAATATTGTCATCCTAGATGGATGTATTAGCTACCAATATGTTATTCTTCGGTTTTGATGGATCAATACCCTCCTCAAGCCATAACTCTTGTTGATGATATGCAAGGTTCCCGATGAGTTTAGAATACCAGTAGGTGCTGAGGTTCTATGTTTCTTAAATCGCAGTCACGTTCTTCCTGAAGTACCTAGGCAGAGATCTTAGGATCTTTCTTACAAGTTTTGCTTTTAGAATTGGTTCTCCCAGCAGGTACGCTTCAGTGGAGATCTTTCTAATTCTGTTATCGTATTCTTGAATGAGTTCCTTTTTCCCATCTTCATGCTCTCAGACTCAGAAGTTAGAATTTAGAGTCTAGTCATGCGGACATATTATGTTCCTTCACATATATCCCTGAGGACATTCCAAGCATCAAAGGTTATATCACAGGTAGCAATGAGAGTCATAAGCTATTTATCAACACCATTAAATAAAGCATTTAAGACTCTAGAGTTGAAATTAGAATCAGTTATCTCGTTTTTAGTCCAATTTGCCTTTGATTTCACCACGGTATCATTCTCGATCACCTCAGTTGGTGGAGTCCATCTTACAATGATGTTCTTTCAAGCACGCTCATCAATATACTTGATGTGCATCTTCATCGTGTTCTTCTATATTGAGTAATTGGAGTCTGTGAGCTTGGGTGGCTCATAGTTGATCCTCCTTCCTCCAATTTTGATCAGTTTGATCTTAATTCAATAGTCTGGATTTTGCTCTGATACGAAATTGAAAGTGTAGGTCCGATAAAGAAATGTAAAATCCACAAAAAGTAAAGCGTAGAAAATCAAAGACCACAGGATATGGTATCGTTGTTCAGATATCTAAAGATATCCTATGTTAATGGGGCCTTGCCCAGTTTCAATGTTTTCAATAAGGACTCATAAAAGAATATAAGAAGATATAATTGTGCTTCTAGTATCCTAAGTAGTATATTGATAACTCTATTGCTGTCAAGATTGCCTCACACACAGAAGGCAAGTTTGCTTTTCACCAATCTTTAAACACATCTCATGCAAAAAGCCTAACACACAGAAGGCTACAATTCTAACTCTCTTCTCACAAACCTAGACCATCTCACACAGATAGCGGGAAACCTAACACACAGAAGGCTGAAAACACAAACACTCTACTCATACAGATGTTAACACCTCTTATTTTGTGTCTCTCTATATTTGTGATAATCTCTTCTGCTGTTGTGTCTTCTCCTTTTATAGAGCTAGGTTATAGAGTCCTTCTTCACTTTCGCATGAATAGGAAATCCTAGAAGATATGAATTTCCTGTTCTATGAATTTCTTCTGTAGTTTTCCTATTCTATAATCTTCTGGTTTTAATAGAATTCCTTTTTAGAGTTTTAAAATATTTCTATCTTAGTGTCCTTATTAAACAAGTTTTTGACTTGTTCAATGCTTGACAACGTAATCTGGAAAGTCTTTTGACTCAAATCGAAAGACTTTAAGCTTCTTCTTCAAGTAAAATAGATAACATTTTTAACAGCTGTCAAAAACTGCCAACCCACTTGATCTATAATACTTTGATTTCTCTGGTTGTGACCCATCAAACCTCAAAATACAATACATCGAAAGATAGTTCCTTGTTGCATACACTTATCAATAATACGTAGTGGCAAAGTGAATAAAAAAACTTTATTAAAAAGAATAAGGACAGTTTCAAAATATGTAAGCCTATAAACCTAAATAAGGCTTTCTGGGAGGAAGCAGTTTATATTACATGTTATATGGTGAATCGAGTTCCATTAATTGTAATTAAGTTGATGGAACTGATGAAGATGTAGACTAGGAAGCTATCGAATTACTACAACCTTGTTATATTTGGAAGTCTTATCTAAGTGATTTATAATGTCAAAGAAACTAAAAAGCTAGATCCAAAATCCTTGAAAATGCTTATTCTTAAGATATGCTGACAGAGTAAATGTCTACTACCTATAGGATCCCACTGTATGTAAAGTTATTATTAATAGAGATGTCACTTTTGTAGAAGATAAATCGCAAAAAAATAATTCACAAAGAAGTTTTGAGAATGCGATACAAGTAAAAAATATTTTTCAATAAAAAGCTTCTTTTGAAGCAACACTAGGAGATGTTCATGAACTAATTGAGTTTGAGGCTTTAAAAGTTCATCATTCAAATTACATAAAAATATCATCAAATTGGCATTTATACTCTCCAAGAAGCAATTAATAATCTAAGTGTCTCTTAATACATAACGATAATGCACAAAGAAATTAAAGCTCTTCATAGAAGACAAAATTGGGAACTTTTGACTTTACCATAAAGAAAGAAGCCAATTGGTTATGAATTTAGACCCAGCTACTCGGTTGTCCCGGTTATGTGATGACACAGTAATCCTCCGTCATTCTGAATTTTACACGGCAGACCCCTTGAGTAGTCAAGCGAAACCAATCCCTAGTTCAACCAGAACTGAGGTTTTTCAACAATTGCGTGACTTCTATAATCAGCTGCATAATGTGGAACCTCCTTCCATTATGGTCCCCAGACGGCGGGGAAGGCCCCCTGGCTCTAAAAGCAATTATTTTGCTACTGTGAAAACAGTTAAAACAAGGTCTTCACACTCCCTCCCCTCTTCCATTTCTAATGATTAGTGCTTTAGTGTGGAATGTTCGAGGAATTGGAAACTTAGCTTCGATACGAAGACTGAAGAAGTTGTGTCGTATACATGCAATTTCCTCTATAATTTTGTTGGAGCCTTTTATTGAGGCTGCTCGTATCACTGGGATTCAAACTAAACTTGGCTTCCAATATTCCTTTGCTTCTGACAGTAATAAAATATGGTTCCTTAGTCGTAATGGTATAACTTGTAGTGTGGATTTCCAATCTTCCCAGCTCTTGCATTTGAAAATAGAAGGCTTCTCATCCTCTCCTGTTTATACGGGGGTCTATGCTAAAAGTACACGAGCTGCACGTCGTGTTATATGGGTGGATTTGTTGTGTCTCCAGCAACAAATAGGTAATGCTTCCTGAATGGTTGGTCGTGATTTCAATGTTATAGCTAGTTTGGACGAGTGTGTCGGGGCAGCTCATCCGGATTTGGGGTCAATAGCGGATTTTGTGGAATTCCTGTCCCAGTCTGTGTTGTAAGAACTTCCCACAGCAGGAGGCCGGTTTACATGGGTTGGTGTACACAGTCGGGGTCATATGTGGAAGAAATTGGATCGTATTCTGTTTAATTCTTCTTGGCTTCAGCAGTTTACATCCTCGACAGTGGAGTTACTAAACCGTGCTACTTCTGATCATAGTCTTATGTTGTATAACTGTGCTACTCCTACTTCAGAACCTTTGATCGCGGCTTATCTTTCAATATTAAAATTGATCCTTGGAAACCGGTCAAATAAATTTGTACCAAGGATTGCAA
>JANZLX010000212.1:15480970-15493838 GCA_025531955.1 Erythroxylum orinocense
CTATTCTCCTTCCCCAAATCCAGGTGATGAGTAAGATATCGAGTAGTCAAGGGTCAAGGCATCACTCTAATCTTTGATTATTTTGTATTTGAAGCAAATCTTGTAAAGCAAGGATTTAGTTGCATTTTGAGCAACTCGTAATTTATGTATCTTTTGTATTTTGAAAATTTGAGAAATTAATATATTTTCGCCTTGAAATACCCACTAACGCCTTGAAAAACTCTTTTTTTTATGTAAATGGAATAGGATTGCATTTTTGCTCTTGACTTCCTCTCAAGTTTATACATTGCATTCTTAAGTTTGCATAAGAAAAAGTTCATGTTCGGATGTCAGGGAAAGATCTGGATTAACCTAGGTTGATTTAGGCAAATGTGCCTTCTAGAAAGTTGTAGGTCTTTCTTCTAGCTTTCCACAGTTTATAGTAGGTAATTATTGGACATCGGAGTTCAAAGTTATGGTCCTTAGAAGGGGAGATGCTTAGGAGTAGCAAGTGGTATCATCTGTAACGACTTATCATCTATAATGACGTCACATCGTATGTGATGACTTCATATCATCTGTAAAGATGTATCATCTATAAGGATATATCGTCTGTGATGATGTCACATCGCCTGTGATAACGTCATATCGTCTGTAAGGGTGTATCGTTTGTGATGACATCACATCGTTTGTGATGACATCATATCGTCTATAAGGGTGTATCGTCTGTAAGGACATATCGTCTATGATGATGTCATATTGTCTATGATGACGTCTTATCGTCTTAAGTTGACTATGCTTTTTCTTAAGAGTTGCATCGTCTTAAGTTGACTTCGCTTCGTCTTAAGAGTTACATCGTCTTAAGTTGGCTCTGCTTCATCTTAAGAGTTGCATCGTCTTAAGTTGACTTTGCTTCGTCTTATGTTGACTCTGCTTCGTCTTAAGAGTTGCATCGTCTTAAATTGACTTTGATTCGTCTTAAGTTAACTCCGCTTCATCTTAAGAGTTGTATCGTCTTAAGTTGACTTTTCTTCGTTTTAAGTTGACTCCACTTCGTCTTAAAAGTTGCATCGTCTTAAGTTGACTTTGCTTTGTCTTAAGTTGACTCTAATTCATCTGCTTCTTGCTATCGTCTGCTTTTTGCTTCGTCTGCTTCTTGCTATCGTCTGCTCCATTTTAACCCTTCAGACGATAGCATCTATTTCCGAGGTTTTCATAAAAGTTGTAGATCTCGAAGCCTTCTATCAAAACGTCCTAAGATGATCTTAATTTGATATCCCATATGGCAGTTACGCTAATTACCGCACGTTAGGTGCAATATGCCCCTGTTCAAGTCTTTCAGCTATAACTTTGTTATGGGATCTCCAAATGCAATGATTCTTGTCTCTAAATAAACTGGAGACATACAGTCACAAATGTTCGAAGCAAGTCGAAACGAAATTCCAGTTTGGTGTTTCCCAAAATATGTTCAGAAATAGAAGAAGTGAGTCGTCTTAGTGTTTGTTATGGTAGGGGCATGCCACCCTTGTGGTATACACGTTCAGATGTCACTTAGGACGTCGGGCCTGTGACTCATGAGGGCGGGGTGCCCAACATTTAAACTAGACCGAAAGGTAAATATTATTGTTTTTACTTATTAAAGAATTTGAAGTTTAATTGAAAAAATAAATTATTAAATAAAATTAATTAATTGATTTTAGTTTATAAGAAATTATTAATTTACAAGAATTGACCGATTAATTAATAAACTATTTAGTTTTTGATATTAAGAGTTATTAAAATAAAAAATTGAATGGTTTTGGTGCTTTTCGCGTAACCGGATTGTATGGTCCGAGAATCTGGGTGTCCGATTTTTGCTGGTATTTATCCAAATTTAGATGCTCAAGTAGAAATTTGAGCATTCAAAACACTTGGAGATCCAACTACAATCAAACAAGTAGTTTGATACAACATAATCCCTGACTTTTTACCTCTATTTGATTTTCCATATAGGCTTCTACTGGCCCTCGTCCACCATGAGTAAATAGTTTATTTTCAAGTTTTCTTTTTAATTAAAGAAAAAAATTGGGTTTCTACGAAAAAGGAAAAACTTAAAATCAAACCAAAAGATTAGACGATTCAAGGCTTTTACAATTGAACTGGTTAAGTTTTATAATTATTTTTTTTAATCAGATGATTTTATACAGAAATAAAAATAATGTACAAGTTTTATAATTGTTGATATTAGATGGTTTCAACTTTTAATCTATTAAGCTGAAACCAATCACATAGAAGGGTAATATTATTAACTTGATGGAAGTATATCCAACAATGTAAGGATAAACTATTGCTTGAAAGCTATAAATATGTATTATTATTATTATTAACTTGATGAAAGTATATCCAACAATGAAAAGATTTAAAGATAAACCATTGTTTGAAAGGTATAAATATGTAATATTATTATTATTAACTTGATGGAAGTATATCCAACATGTAAAGATAAACTATTGTTTGAAAGGTATAAACTTTACAAAATGCTGGCGGCTTTCTTGCCATATCCAAACTGCCGTTGTTTCTCGCAACCTAATCCGCGTGCCATCTCGTCATGCGATAACACTGCACGTGGGAACAAGAAACAAAGATACCTTCTTCCTCTTTAGACAAAAAGCAAACAAACAAACATAACTACTATTTAACAACTAAACAGATCATGCGTTAGCTATCGTTAAAAAGACCAAAAAAGGAACACAAAAGAGCGTATAATGTTAGTGTTGTGCAGGGTATTATGTTTATTTAATTATAAGGTTGTATTCGGACAAATTTTATGTGATTTAATTAGTTCTGTCTTCAATTCAGTAAGGCTAAGACAATTAATATTTCTTTTTAAAGCATTTCCGGCATTTGAACTCGAGAATTGCAAATTTGGCTTAGGATTTGTTGGTCATTACCAAACAAATCGAAGAAGCTGGCAAATGGGAAAATTTGTTCGTCTATGTATGTTTTGGAATAGACTCGTGAATGAAACCGCATAATTAATAACTAAAGATGGTTTACATTATTGTCATTTTCAAGTGCCATTACCACCTTGAAAGACAAATTCCTTGATGAAGAATCACTTGCAGACTCGCTTTTCACTCGTTAGAAGCTCCAACTTTGGACACTTAACCATGGATCTATTAGTAGGGCATATTACCTCTAGTAGATCCAAATATTTTCTGAGCTGAAGTAAGTCCTATGTTCACTCCATAATACTTGTTAAGCTAGCGTATATTTGACATTAGCAATTCTTATAAAATAAGATTACTTTATTTTTCTATTTTTTGTTTAATTTTTAATAATGAAATTCTTAATTATTTTCCTTTTTATATATTAGATAATTTTTTAATTAAAATAAATCATTTAAAAATAGTAATCCAAAATAAACGATAAAATCCATGAAAATAAAGTTATTATTTTAAAATGTTAAAGAAATCCAAAATAAACGATAAAATCCATGAAAATAAAGTTATTATTTTAAAATGTTAAAGATTTGCGGTACAAGTTCATGTTGTAAAGGGGAAACATTTATGGTTGGTATCATGTTTTCCACTCAGTGAAAGTTGATGATTGAGACATTTTAAGTCAACATATGTAATCTATATTCTACTCCACACGACTGTCAGTGTGTCCTTGGGTTGATATGCGTACAAAAGAGTATGGCCAAGTTTTCAGGCTTTTAGTTCGTAAGTCGCATGATTTTATCATTTTGTACGTTACACTTTCGGTTTCAGAATCGAAATCGACCACTATTCACTGGCCAAGTCAAACCCAAAAAACAAGAAGTATGAAGAAAGAGATTCTCTATCACAGTTCAGATCTAATAAAAGCAAGCGGTTTCAGGGACACGAGCTCGGGGGCCGTAGCAGCATATATATATATATATATATGCGAGACGAAGCAGAGAGTAAAGTGTTTTGAGGTAAACTTCCATTTCCGTTTCAGAAATGGTTACGTAACCCAAAACGAGCCCTCTAAGGAGCTCTCTTCAGATGTCCAAAAACATTTGTCATTCTTCTGGAGGTATATATGTTTGTGTAGTCTTCCTGAAAGAAAGCTTGTATCTTCTCTGACGTGACCCAATAATCTCAAGACACGGTGAAAGCGGTTGGAGCCTTGAAAAAACTTTTCTCTGCCCGTTCCTTCGTCTCTTCTGTCACCTTGTTTTTTGGATTTCTGATATTTCCTTTCTTGGTTTTTGCTCTTTTAAATTGTGTGTGTTGTACTGTCTAGTTGGAGTTTCTATTCCTTTGTCATCTCCTTATTGACGATAATAACGGCAAAGCACAGATTAGTTTTGTTTGATTGAAGTTTTTTATGCTTCTTTTCTTTCTCTGAAGAATGATGGGACAGTAGACACAGCGAATTAGTTGATAAAAGCTTTGAGTGGGATCATTAGCTTTAACCAACGATCTCACCTGAAAGAGAATTACTGGAAACTTGTTTATTGATCTTGTACCAGCTCAACTCCAGTTTGGTTAAAGTTACAATATAACCAAAAGAAAAAGGAAGGATCGATATTCCTTATGAGAAATACTGAGATCAAAGCTCCGACAATGAGGATCGACAATTTAAAGATTATATTGAAGAAATATGAATTTCTGTCACTTGAAAGAGCCCCAAGTCGTTCGTTCCCGTAGGATCACCGGCCAAACCTTATAGCCAACAGGTCCACGTTAGCGGTGGAGAGCCTTGCCCTAATAGGGACCCAAAAAAAGAAACGGAGACGATGTCTTCATCTGCAGGCTTATGAAGTGGCATTAACTTTTTGTCTGTATCATTGGGATTTTCTTAAGCAGAGTCGAAAAAACATTGTTGTCTGCTAAAGCCTTAATGGGCCTTTCCTCATTTCTTGGAGCTTCATAGCAAAGATACCAAAAGCTCCAGAATGGAATGATGTGAAATGCAACACTTGGAGACTACACTCATTCATACTACATCCTTTTCCTTTTCGTTTCTTTGCCCACAGGAGTTTTCTCACTTTAGACAAGTTCAGTATAACCATAAAACAAGTGTAAAAAATGTCGACTTGCTTGTTGATCAAGTGATCAGTAAATCTAGTGCTCATGTTTTAGGATTTTATTTTGTTTTCGAAGTAGATAAAGCCTATCAGAAGTCAACAGAAGCGGGAAGAAAGCAAATAACGTCATCCTCGTACAAGTAACTGAATGGTAAACATCCTAACAAGATAAATACAACGAATTGGAACACATTTTCCCCGCAGGAATCCAAAAGTATATATCCTACACAAGCCAATGCTACAAAAGATTAGAGGCTTATCTTGCTAGAGTGGTAGGGGCAACAGCAAAACAACTTACCAATGCTACGGAAGATTAGAGGCTTATCTTGCTAGAGTGGTAGGTGCAGCAGAAAGACAACTGTACAGGTAACTGTACAAGAGAAGGGCAAGCTGAATGCCAGAAGCCCTCTGAGGCTCCTTGAATAAACTACGTGATGCTGTCTTAAAATCTCTAGATTTCAGCCGGATTGGCAGAGAGTTTTAAGTTCTTCCATAACATCCATACCATCAACCATATGTTACGAAAAACTATTCATCTTCCAACTCAATAAGTTGAGCCCGTCTCTCAGCTGCTTTCTTTCTGATAAAGAACCCCCACCTCATTGCTGCTTTGATCTTCAGCCAGCCAACAACAGCTTTACCAGGACGCCCGCGATCCTCATCATAGCTTGGCATTGGTGATGCCATGTAAGGTGGGAAACCATACCCATCTTCAGGTACGTTAAAAGAGGTATGCCCTCCCATGCTGTAAAGCCGGAGCAAATGTTGCATGTCCACCTCATTCTCAAGCATCTCCTGACTTCGGAGACGAATCTCATCCTCTGACAAAAATTGATCAACTCCTTTGTCCCTATTGTTGCTCCAGTCATCAAACGGATTAACATTAGATGGCTGAATGGAAGACCCTAGGAACTGGAAGACTGAAGCAGATGACTGAGGTAGACCAAGGGCTAGGCCCACAGCACTGCCATCACTTCTTATGGCTTGTGAGTCATGAGGATTACCAAACATGTGTCCCTGATATGTAAATGAGGTACTGTCAAACTGAGTTCGTGAATTTGGATTTCCAATCTGGGAATGAGAAGAGAACTTACTCCCCATATTATTGTTACACCCTAACATCAGAAAAGTAAACACAAGGAGAATAAGATGGTAAGTAATGTCATGCCTTCTTTAAAAACTTTTCTTACATGATATTTGTCAATTATACCTACCTGCAACTTGCAAACCTGAATGCCCGGAAGACTGCTCAGTAGGTACTGAAGCTGGCAGAGTAGAAAGTTGGGTTTGATTGACCAAAGCATTAGAATATCCTATATGGCCTATGCTAAGTTCATTTCTAGAAGTTCTTGACTTCTTATTTTGCTTGAAGCTCAACAATGACTCCCCATCATATTCTGTGACTTGATTCCAGTTGTCATATGCCTTTTCAACTAATGTATCTACAAAGACCTGAATAGACAGTCGGCAGTCAAAAAACAGCTCCAGGCCACGCTATTCAAACAATATTAAAAGTGAAGCAGAAAACATAATGGTCTAAATCATGAATATTGTAAAGTCACTTCCTTGCAGAAAACCGAGTTCATTTGTCCACTAATTTCGTAAGTATCATATCATATAATATTAAATTAAATTTACATTAAAAAGACAATATCATGGTCCAAATCAAACTGCCGAATGAAACTGAAAAATGATCTGCATAGTTAAAATCTAATTACAAACAAGATTTTTATATTCCATATATCAATTTTAAATAAGTGACTCCTTATTTAAACCTAAACATCATCCTAGAAATTCTGTTTTAGCTTTGAGTAATAATTTGGAAAAACTAAACATGTACCAACCTTCTGCTCGTCAGAAAGGAAATCAACTGAGTAATATTGTTCCCCTGAAATAAGGCCAGTCAGCTCATATATATTGTTGAATATAACACCAACATTTTTTGAATCTTCAGGATAGTACACATAAAGCTTTCCACCAAGCCCACAAGTCTTAGCATGTTCTAGAAGAGCATCCCACATCTTATTTGACATGCCGCTTCCCAGAATCTAAAACCACCAGCGTGCCACATCAGAAGATAAGTACAAAGCATAAGCCTGCTAACTAGAGAACCAAATCTAACACCTACATTCCGTAACTTTTGCAGATCTCTGACAACAAGTCGCAGAAAATCTTCAACTGTAAATATTCCATGAATATTTAGCCTCTTGTGAAACGAACCATCCTTGCCAATTTTCTCCAATCTCCAAACCTCATCATGTAATGCAGGTGGATAGTGTTTTTTGTACACTGTCAAAGAAGGTGGTGAACTGTTGATGATTCTTGAAAGAAAAAAAAATTACAGGACAAACAAATACATTAAAGAATATGAACTCACATTCCCCTCTATGATCTTTAACAGTAAATGCCTGTGTTTTTGCCTCATGAATGCGTATGCCATTGCAATATCCAGAGGCAACCTTCAAGCCAAGCCTGAACTTTCTACTCCTTATCCAACTTGAGTTATCGGTAAAGGTGAGCTCCCCCAATGTCCCGACACCTTCCTTGAGGGTCACTTGCAGGTCACCAGTCAACAAAGGTCGCTTTCCTTCACGTTCCTTCACTATGTGGCTTTCAAATTCTTCTTGTGCCCAGCCTTCATCATCTTCATTGTTGAAATCACCTTCAAGCACTACAACATCTAGTTTCACAGAGGACTCAGGTCCAGAGGTAACGACATGGCCACTATTAGCATCAAAAAGAACAATATGGACAGCAGCACCCTGTTCCCCCTCCACTTTTCCTCCTGTGAAAATAGGAAGAGACAACCTTGATCTAAATTGCAACTGTAAGTTTCTTCCATCCGGGCCTTCTATACGTTTTGGAGACGAACTACGACATGAAAACGTTGGTTAACTGTCAAAAATTTTACATGAAAACCTCTGTGACATGATGCACCTACTTTATTAAAGAAAGCAAATTTTCAGATTAGTTTCATTAGTATGTCTATGGTAAGGACCAGGATTGGAAAATAACAGAACAGAAAAATAGGGATGCAAAAGGGAACATTATAATAGAAAGAACTGCAAGTATCTCACAATACTCTCTAAAAGACCAAAGGAGAATCTCCAATATGAATGAACTCTCTAAAAAATGGTGTCGTATCTTATTCATGAGGCTAATGAGCCTTTTTATAACAAATTACAGAGAGGATATGTTGATAATTCAAAGATAACAATCAGCAACTAAATCTGGAACTAACTCTATCGTTAAAGTGGGGTATCCCACTTATTTCTCAACTGAAACTTGTTAACAGAAAATAATAATAAAAATATTGAGAAACAGCTATTCCATATCTGATTCTTCAATGCCACGTTTACCCTTCTTTGTATAAGTCAACTTAAATCTGTTAGGTAGCGTATCAGTCTAATTGAGGGTCCTAGTTTTGGATGTCTCTTCAGCCAAATGTTACAACGCACATGGATGAAGAACAAAATAACCATCAAATTCCTGTTCCTTTCATTTAGAACCGACTAAAGAAAATAGAATAAAGCAAACTGTAATCATAGACTAATAAGGAATATAACAAACCTTGCATTGAGTCTAGCGGGACCTTGTTTTGCTAGGGCACGTTCCACTTCCTCACTTACCTGTCACAATTAGCTACTGAATCAGTAACATTTAAATGAGATATAAATGCTTTTCTACTAAACTTCTAAGATTCAAAACAGTGATTAAGTTTCAGTAAACATTTTCTGGATTATTTGGTGAGGTTACAAGGCCTTCTTTCTTTCTTTCTTTCTTCCTGGATCATTTAGTGAGGTTATGTGGCCTTATTTCTTTCTTTTTCATCAAGTAATCATTAGTTTCACCTCCAACGAACTCCAGCATGATGCCAGAAACTACTTCACTTTAACAAAATCCAGAATCAGCTTCTAGCCATGGCATCAATTTTTTTCAGAAATTCGATAAGACACTAATCATACCAGATGCTTATTCCTTTTTATCCCAACTTTCATATTCATATGGTTCTCTTGTTCACTTCCATTCTTATTTGACATAGATTTCATACTTGTGTCTCAACTTCTCTGTAAAATCTTCATTGCTAGATCTATGCTCCATGTGAAATCTTCTATTAACCAAAAAACAAATGACTGAATTGGGAATGTTGAGAAACAAATAGGCAAATAAATCTTACAACTCTGCGGAGGATAGGTTCCATAGATGAAAAGAGCTTCTGCAAACTGTCAACCTTGAGGGCTTCAACTATAAAACTGCACAAAGCAATGAACATACATCAAAATGTGTTTTATGAAAACACTATCCAATCGATAAACATAACAATTATAGTAAATCATCGATATTTAGTGCACAGGAAACAACAACACCACCACACATAAGCGCCACATTGCCCTTTAAATTAAAAGTCTGACCAAAGCATAACGCATCAATCTGTTACTTGCAGCCAGACCAATGCACAACACTCATATTTTTTAACCTTTCCCGGTATTTCCTTGATTTCTTTATCAGTCAGTCAATCAGTTCCTACCACTTGTACTTAACATCCAAACAAAAATCAACCAAATATAACTCACGTAGCAATACATTACTATGACCCAAAAAAAATCAAAATAAAAATATACAGAGCGGCGAAGTCAAGGTCAACGAAAAACACACCTAGCTAGAGCAGGACGCTTACGCACGGGTTGCTGTTCCTCATCCGCTTCTTCTAAGGTCCGCTTCCCTCTAGCCATACTATTAGTCCTCGTCATATACCTTGTCTGCATCTTTCACCTAATTTAAGAAACCCTGAATTTCCAGATCTGCAACATAAACTCATACTATCAAAAACTTCACCTTTCTCAACAAAGTGAATAATCTTGATCAATCGAACAAATTGAGGTGGAGAAAAACTGGGATTAAGTTAAAAAAAAAAGTTGAAACCTGATTGAGAAATGAAAGAAGGGCTTCGTATGAAGATCAGGGTATGCTTCGTGAGAAAGAAAATACAGAGAAACAGTGAGAAAGTGGTAAAACTGTCGATTATTATTATCAAACCTCTTTGCCTTTGGACCGGGTCTACCATGGCTATCTAGTCGACAATTTTGACGTATCTAATGAAGTTTTTTATTTTTCAGTTCTGTAGTAATTTATTGGTTAAATTATGACCTACCTGATACAACTATTAATTATATTTTTCAGTTTTTCAATAATTTAGAGATTAAATTACGTAATTTAATCCAGATAAAGATAATAAAATAGTCCAATAAATGATCTAAATCAATGGATTAAAGTCCATGTAAAAAATAAAGTAGACCAGATCTATATCAGGCCTATAATGGAAAAATCCGATATAGAAGCTATATGTAAAGGTTAAGGTTTCTTATAGTTGCTCATATAAATCGTAAGCATAAGGATTTTCTGATCTATTAAGAAAGCTTACGTTTTGAGAAATTTATAGAAAGACCTCACCCGCGTCCCAGAGAGCAATACTCGTGAAGAAAGCGGTGAATTCGCGTTCGTTTAAGCTTCAACAAGCTCGTTTGAAGTTATGGAGACCGAAATAAGGTATTTTCTGCATTTCTTCGTTTATTGTCCTTTCACATTCGATACGGGATACGTAACTAAGGTACTATTACATATTACATATGGTATCAGAGCGGTGATGTGATCTGGTGGTTAACAATGAAGATTTTTTAGTTTTCTCTCCATAAAGTTGTTGGAGATTTAACTTCTATTTATCGGTTTTTTCTTGCTTTTTATTGCATGAAAGTAGTATACATGTGTTTAGTCTTAAGAAACGGGATGAAAACAAGCCAGTGAGCACGAAAAATCGACTCGAAACTCATCGAGAATTGCCTTTTCCTGGCAAGGGAGCGATCATTAACAAGCGCATGTGGTGAATAGTGGCGTGGGTTGAGCGACATGTCTGGCGCGTGTCGTGCCAGCATCGGTGGGCGCATCTGACGGGGCACATGCCCTTCTCGAAACGCCCAGCTTATGTCAGCCTACAGAATTGCTATAGTAATTTTAAAAAATACAAAATTTTCAGATTTTCCATAAGGTGCCCCGAGGTGTTTTGTGTAACACCCTACTCCCGCATGACCCGAACCCGACATCAATGGTAATATTCGAGCCCGAATCCTGCGAGGGTGGCGTGCTACATCACTTAGTCAAAATTCAGTATAAATTTTTTTTAAAGCACAAACATGATCTATGCGGAAACAATTTATATACCCGATCACCGATACATATAATGACCACGGGGGTTCTTTTTCATAAATAGTGTCACATACGCATTACATATGCATTCGATTGAATTTCTTTGATTGTGTGAAAGGCAAAATGCCTTATACTTATGTGATAACAATCATGTGGTACTTCTGAATATGAGTAGTTGTAATAACTGTGATATGCTTAAGTGTTGCATGAAACATAATGGCTGTTGTGACTCGAGTCGCCACCGACCAGAGTTTTAAGCTCAACGAATGAAAATGAGCTTCGAGCTCATAAGTGATTCAGAGCCTCAGGCTCAACGTATAATGAGCCCTGTATCTACCAATGGATAAGGGACAGATATTAATGAGCCCTACAAGGGACAGTTTAGGCACTTGGTCACAGCAAAATATCTTGTTTCAAAGTTAAACAATTTCATTCTTTCGTGAATAACTTTTTCATCCGACATCCGATTGACCTGATTCTTGAGGCATCGGATTCATAAATTATTTAATTTCATTTCTATGTAAAATTGGTAATTTTTTAGAATTTAAATTGACGTGGATTAATTAGGTCAAAGTGAGGGGGACCAGGTTATTATTTTTCTGGTCCATGTTTTATTAATAATTGGACCTATAGAGGTCCGAATTGAGTGATTTTAGTGTCAATGAGTTTCAAAAATTTAGAGAAAAATTTTGTGACGAAAATTTTGGAAATAATGCTGGGAATGTCACAAACATGCATTGTATACATTTTAATTGCTACATGTGCATTATTAAATATTTCTGATTGTACATTTGGTAATGTTTGTATATTTTGAATGTTATAGAGGCGCTTTTGGAACATCAATCCGCAGACGTTGCTGAGACTTCCAAGCATTAGCTCGGAAGCTATTTGTGAGTAACCTAGATAGTTCCTTAATTATTATTTGCTTATAATTCTGTGGTGAATAATGGTGGGAATTGCGTTTTGATTATGGATTCTAGACAGAATGTCCGATGTATTGGGAGATTACGACATAGAAGTGCTATTTGTCTGAGAATTTGGGACTTTCGTGTTTTTAATATGATTAATTGTGATCTATTTGTTTGAATGTGATAATTTGGAATTGATTGTGATAGTGATACTACATAATTGCGACATATGCATTCCATGCATAAGTGCATAATCAGTTAATGACAGCTGTGAGCTTTGAGCCATTGCAATTTGGAGAGAAATTGGAGTAGAAATTGCTTTGAAATTGGAAAGAACCTTAGGAGTGTTTAAGTTCACTTGCCACTTGTCTTCTTCTTAAACACTCATAAGGTTCTTTCTAATTGCTACTTAGTTTTATTCATAATGGTTTTATAATAAACCTAGCTTGGCAAGCCATTTACGACTCTTCTCCTTGAAAGTATTAAAAATCACTTTGAAAGGCAAAAATTCTTCTCATTCGTTGGTGCTCCTTCTCCTCCTTCTTTCGTTGGTTTTCATCCTCCATACAAAAAGTTCTCCTTTGTTACTTGCTTGCTCCTTCTTTCTTCACACACAAATCCAAGCTTAAGCCTCCTACATCCCTTCCAAATGGAGAGTGTCGTGTATGTGAAGTGAGGTAGAAGAATTTGGGAGAAACTTGGAAGATTGAAGCTTTGAAGCTTGTTTAGGTGAGAACTAAGT
>JANZLX010000212.1:15508806-15524766 GCA_025531955.1 Erythroxylum orinocense
TGTCATTATTATTTATTATTAAGATTTTTGAAAGCATGGTTGATATAAACAGTAAACTAGTAAAGTATACAGTACAGATGTATAATATATAAATATGGACTATTTTGCAATTTTAAAAAAGTTTAGGGACCATTTTATAAATTTAAAAAATATCCCGAAACGGTACCCGGTACCGGTACAGTTCCGTTCCAGAGCCCAATCCGATACCGAGGCCGGTACGGTATTCAGAACATTGTGGTACACACACATTAGAAAGTTCTAGTATATATGTCATTTTATTTTTTCTTAGACTCCCCATATAACTTTTTTTCCCCAAAAAAAAACTTTTAATCTCCCAAATTTTTGTCAGTCAAAGCAATAAAACATATTTAAACAAGTTTAATTCTTAACATGCTACCACAATCAATAGGATTGTTTTGACAATCTTCCATGAAATATTTTTTCAAGATCTCTTTTGAATATCTTGATTGTGAAACAAATATTCCATCACTTCCTTGCTTTACTTTTATCCCTTGAAAAAAAGCCATAAGTCCCAAATCAATTATCTCAAATTCCTTCTCTATTAGTTGCTTGAATTTTTCCGTCGCTAAATTCAAACTTTTTAAATTCCGTCAACATTTCCCACTTTATTTACCGATTTATCGACAGAAAATTTCCATCGAGAATCTCAACTTTTTTAAGTTCGCCAACAATTTTCGGCTTATGTACTGACGGGAATTTTATACCATCGCTAAAATCTGTCAAGAATGTACCGATAGACAATTTCTGTCGGTAAACTCAACTTTTTTTAATTTCGCTAACAATTTTCACCTTATTTACCAATGGACGTCTTATACCGTCGCTAAAGTCCGTTGCAAATTTTGCCGGAATGATTTCTCTCCAAATTTAGCGATGGATATTAGTACTACTACTAAATGAGATTTTTTTCGGCAATTTTACCAACAAAAAATATGTTTCCATTAGTAATTTGCAACGGTTTATTTTCCGTCGGTAAAATTCCGCCGTGAAGTGTTGCTTTTCTTGTAGTGTCTTATACAATCTTTTTCTTAGTTTATATAGATGATATCTTAGTTATTAGTTCTTCTACTTCCTTTATTTCATCTCTTATTTATGACCCTAACCCTGCCTTTTCTATAAGAGACTTGGGTCCTCTTTATCATTTTCTTAGGGTCGAATTCAATCAAATCTACACCATTTGGACCTTTCTTACCTAAACACAATACACCAAAGATCTTCTTCTTTAAACGTGCCTTGACAATTCCAAACCAGCACCTACACCTATTGTCCCCACTCACTTTTTAAGGCATTCACTTTAAACCCACCTCATTCTCCTTCCTTTCAAGCCTACTATGAAGCTGACTAGTTCGATTGTCCTAATGATCTTCGTTCTATGTATAGTTATTGCATTTATCTAGGTTTCAGTCTTATTTCTTGAAGTGAAAAAAAAAAACCCTACTATTACAAGATCTAGCAATGAAATTGAATACAAAAGTATTGCTCTCATTGTTACGGATCTCTATTGGCTATCTAATGTATCAAAATCTTCCAGCTGTATTTATTATTTCATCTTATCACGTGCATGAACCTATGTGGGGCTATCACTTCTGCACAATTCAATGAAAAAGCAAAAAATTCAGTTTCAGTTCACTACTTTATTACAATTAATTCTGATGGTACAATCTTCTGTCTAAATATGGACCTCATTATTTTCATTCAATTTCACAATCCAAGAAGCGAAAATGTCACAAGCCAGGTACATTTGTTGCTTTCATCTTTAAATATCTAATGTACCAAAATTACGAAACTCCTACTTTAATACAAACTCCACGCGTGCATCGTTTATTGTAAGCAAAGTCTTTTCTTCTTCATTTTATTGGCTATAGTAATAAGGTCATTAATTAGGTCCACCATGTTATATTTTTCATGTTTTAATAAGTCGTTCTTAATACCCTAGCTCTTGCATGATCCGCCCGTGAATGTTCACCTGTTTTAGTTAGTCGCATTTTATTTTTTTCTCTTGAATCCAATAGATTAACTTATAAAATGTGTGATAATAGTGTAACAGGTTAAGAAATATGAGTTTGAATTGAAAAAAGTATTTGGAAAAAGCGAATCATTCATTGATTTTTCTAAAACATTACAAAATACAACTAAAACAAATTCCTCGAGTGAGATCACACAAGTCAAACGATGGCAGCTTCCCCAATTCATCTGTGTGGCTCCGCTCATACATACGATCTTCTACATATGAAAGTTGAGAGAATATCCTTTTCTTCTGTTAAACTTATATCTTATCGTTACATATTTCTACCAAATCCTTAAAATTTTTAGCAGAGCTACCATTGGATTTCACAGCATCTATAGCAAGTTTCTTCAGGTGTGAAAGTTTGCTTCTCATCTTTTCTCCTTCTTCAGTTAACAAAACTAGTTTAAGGGCTTCTATTGTTCCGTCCTTATTGACCATTCCACCCTCAATCCCCATGCCAATCTGCCATACGGTTTCTATGGTCCTAGTGTTAAGTCGTTGATCCCCGAAAAATGGTCTAGAAATCATTGGTACACAACCAATAATGCTCTCTAAGATAGAGTTCCAACCAGCGTGTGTCACGAAAGCACCTGTTGCTTGATGCTGCAAAACTTCACGCTGTGGTGCCCATGAAACTATTTTCCCCTTTTCCTTAGTCCTCCCCAGAAATCCTGATGGCAACTTCTCTTCAGGATTGCCTCTAAGTGACCAAAGAAATGGAAACCCACTAGTCTCTAGTACTCCTGCCAATTCTGCCATCTCATGAGGTGGAGGCATGATCACACTTCCAAAACTAATGTAAACCACTGTTTTACGTTCTTGCTTATCCAGCCAATCAAGACAGCCATGTGGATCAGAAGCCGGTGAACTCGAAAGTGTTAACAGAAAAGGTCCAACATTGAGGAACTTTTGAAACCTCGACTCAAATGCGTTTACAACTGTAGGGTCTAATTCTTCAGATGAGTTTGCGATAACAGCAGTAGCACTTGGAAGGGCTAACCCCATTTTATGCAGCATCAACGAGAGCTTGGACTCCAGGGGTCCTGAGACTAATCCTTCTGGCAAGTCCCTAGTACGTACTGTAGAAAATCCAGGGAGGATGTCGATGGTTTTGTCTTCGGGTCCTGCAATAGAATCAACATACTGTTTTAAAAAAAATAAATTATAATATATTTTTAATAATAAATTAATCATGAAATATTAGCGTATTTTATCTATGATCTTAATTAATAAAAATTAATCTTGAACATACGCTTGTAATAGTGCTATACTGGGATTCACTGATGAATCGGATCATTAAATCCACAAACGGTTGTCACGTGGTGAATCTGCAATAACTTCAACCACGGGATTCAGCCCATTCAAAGAATCAGTACCTACATATTTATGAATCTGACATAACTCGAACAATATGAATCAGTAAGGTTTAATTCCGTTCATTATGATTGGTTAATATTAAATAAATTAGATTATAGAGTAATAAATAATTTATGATATATAAAAATAATGTAAATAATATTAATTATAAAATCACAAAATTATTTTTTAAAAAAATTCCTTGAATTAAGTGTTTTTCCTCGTCTCCTTTTCATTTCTTTCGTCAAACCACTCAGGCAACCATATCCTTGGTACTCCTTAAGTGTCTAATTTACTATTCCTATTGAATTCTTTCCTATTGAACTTATGGGCTAATTTTGTGTTCGAATCTGATTATTTGAAACGAAAGAAAAAGAACTTAAATGATAAAGCTAAATTAGGCGTAACACAAAAACTAAATACTAACCGTTGATGCCCAGTTTCTGTCGGAGGAGATCGGTCTCAACATGAAGAAGAAGCGAGCGAGGTCCGGCCGTCCAAAGTGGTAACCAGGGGACATTCAATTCCTTTGCAATATCAGCACCGAACCAATAAAACGCATCACTTATAATGCACGTAATAGGCCTTCCCGTCTCCTGCACAGCCATGTTCATCGCTTTCTTGAAATTCCCGGGAACAATATCAAGAAATAAATCGATGACCTCCACAGGATTGTCCGAAGACACGTAGTTCTCGGGCAATCCGTCGGCGACGTCGTAGGGCGTTATGCGGTCATCTAATTCTGAGAATAGATTGCGGTTAGACTGGACTGTGCTGAAGAAGGAGAATGTAGCGTCAGGAACCTCCATGGAAAGACTCCGAATAAGGGCAAGCAACGGGGATGCATGAGTGCCGAAGGGGAATGCGAGTGCTACGATGTGCTTCGGGTTGTTTCCGATTCTTGACATCATAGTAATGCCAAAATCAAAGTTTAGTTTTCCCAGATAATATGAAAATGGTGCAACATTTATAATGACTAGAGAGGCAGGTAGGTTAAGCGAAAGAAAGGTCGGTAGGTAAGTAGGTTACGCAAGAGAAAAGTAGGCATAACCTTGGAAGAAATTAATGTCGTATCCCGCTTTTTATAGGTTATATAGCTTACGGCAAAAATTGAGTGACAGGTCCACATTATTACGCAAATCTGCCCTTCGTTGGATGCTTAAATACCATTTTAGTTAGATTACAATACATTACATCTTTTCTTGATAAACGAGGTTTTCCGTGCTTAAGTCCCTTTGTTGGATTAAGATACGAAAATGGTTTTAATAAAGTAGAATCAAAAAGCGAAAGGTCGTTAAGTTAATAGCCGCTGATGAGAAGGCAAGTATATATTGGCACGCGGATGCGCATGGAATCGTGGCCATTTTGTGGCCAGTAACATGGCCAAGTTTGATGCATCAAAATTTCAGTTGTAAACGTCGAAACTCGAAAGTCGAAACTGAAGGGACCACCCAAGCGCCTTTCCCAAAAAGATCCGTAGAAGGGAAGCATCAAACATTAATCGCAACAGAACAGATCTACAAATTTTGAATTACAGGAATCACAAAACTACCAACCCGTTACTCATGAAAAGTGAAAACTAATGATTTGTTTAAAAAAGACGAAGGAATCTGTAATTTTTTTAAAATTTTAATCTAATTCAAACTATTATTATTCATTTTATTTATCTTGTTAACTTTTATAATTTTATTTTTCCAAATAAATTGCATTTTGTTAAAAACAATCTAAATATTAAGGATACTATTATTTAAAACAATAGCATTCTTTAATCAAACTCTTTGTTTTGCATCCTAATTATAATTTATATTGAGATTTTTAATGGTAGTCAGAATATACATATAAATGTTTTATTAACCTAAAGTTTTTAATGCGATATTAAATTAATCCTTCATTTAGAAAATGAATAGATTTAAATTACTTGTTTTTTATCACGATTTTCTACTTTATTTTTATTCTTATTGTATATTTCTTTTATTAATCAAACAAATTTGATAAAATGGTTATTTTTAGTGTAATTTAAAGTACTTAACCATTTTCGTTTGGATTTGTTTTGATGACAGTATTAATTATTTTGGCGTAAAGAGTATTACTGCATAACATGATATCCATAGATAAAAGTAGGTATTAACTTAGACTTTATAAGAAATGTTAGGGGGCAATCCTTTTGCCTTTCAAGTTCCTTACTTGATTTTTTGTAGTATTTAATAGGTCCCCATCTGGATCAGTCTCATTTCTGAAACAAAATAATTCTTGTTTAGCAGCACATAAGATGATTTTGCCATTGCAAGTGTTGAAGATGAAAGCACAAAAAAGAACTTGTATAAATTAGCTATACTTGGGCAATCTCAACCACGAAAAGCTTATATCTGTGATACCTAGTTTCTTTCATAGTAGGTTGCTGTCCATATGAAGAAGAAGTGGGCCGGAGTTTGGAACCCAAAGTGGTAACCAAAGGACATATAGTTCTTTTTCAACATCTATTTAGCCTATAATACAAAGGAAAATTCTTACCGGAGTTTTCACAAACACAAAGCAAACAAACAATTTGTAAAAACATAAGGGAGAAGGATAAGTTAAAAAATTGATGCCTTTCATTAAACTAAATAAAAAATTTACACACAATAAGGATACTAGCTTAGTTAAAATAATGGAACCACTACTCCTTTTCTAACAGCCATAAAAGATAGCATATCTCTTAACTAAAGTAACTTCACCATAAAGAATGGTATCAAACTTGACAAACATAGACTAATTTCAAAACGCTAGTAAAAATATTATATATTAGATTCCAACATGCCTATCTACCAATTAAGGGTAAGGTTATATATTACTAGATCTCTCCAGAGTTAGCATATCAACGAAACATTTATTAGATTATTGTTGTTGGTGTTATTGTTGTTGTTGTTATTATAGATTTCAACATACTCTCCCTTAATGTAGAAATCCATGACACCTAATAAATCTTTCAAAACTTATCTAATGGAAGTGGCTTAATGAAGATGTCAGCCACTTGAATGCTTATTCTACAATGAACAATCTTAATGCTTCCTTTCTATATAAGTTCTCTATTAAGTGATGCCTGATTTCAATGTGTCTTGTTTAACTGTGAAACATTGGATTTCTTATCATTGCAATTGTAGACTGATTATTATAAAAGATGGTTGTGGACTTCATTTGAACTTGTTTTATGTCATACAAAATTCTCCTTAGCCAAATAGCTTGACATGAAACTAAAATAATAGCCAAATATCCAATTTCTAAAAATGAAAATATATTAGATGGTGGCTTCCTTGAACTCCATAAAATAGCACTAAACCCCATAGTAAAAGCATAACATATAATAGTCCTTCAATCATCAATAGAACCTGTCCAATCACTATAAAAAAATCAAACAATTCAAAATTGCCATTTTAAACATAGAGAACGCCAAATGAACTTGTCTCCTTTAAGTATCTCAACACCCTCTTGGTAACTCCAAAATGTAAAGTACTTGGATAGTTGGACTGTGAAAATCTTGAAAAAAATACTAGTACCAAATGAGACGTTGGGCCTACTGTTAATGATATACAACATACTCCTAATCAAACTTTCATAAGCTTGAGCATCAGCCTTTTCTTCACTATCATTAAAAGTGAGCTTTTGATTTGTAATCATCGGGTCTTTAGTGAATTACATTCTTATAGCCTATAATTTTTAAGAAGATCATTATTATATTTTTCTTATGAAATAAAAATTCCATCATCACCTTGTCTCACTTTAAGTCCAAAAAAATAACCTTCTAACTTTAACTCTTTCATCTCAAATTTATGCATCGTAGAGTTTTTAAACTCTTTCATCAAAGCAACACTATCACAAGCACAAATAAGATCATCATTATAGAGACATATCTTTAATACCTCATCAACTTTAGTCTTCATGTAAAGACTAGGCTCACTTGAACTTATGAGAAATCCAAAAGTATTTAAAAAAAAACCCTAAATCCTTTCATCCTATGCACATGAAGCTTACTTTAAACTATATAGAGATTTCTTTAACATATACACTTTACTTTTATGGCCTGCTAATTAATATCCTTTTGGTTGCTGTATATAAACTACCTCATCCAAAACTACATTTAAGAAGGTTGACTTAACATCAAATTAATAAACTTTCAAATTATATTGGGCAAAAATAGTTCAAATAGTATCAAATTTTGAAATTGAAGAAAAATCCTTATCAAAGTCCAATCCTTCATATTGCATGTACCCTTAAGCAACCATCCTTACTTTGTATTTTGAGAACCATTCATTTGCATTTGATCTTGTAGATACATTTTGTCCCACTATCTCTTTATTATAAGGTAGTTTAACTAGCTCCCATATTATGATTTTCTCTAAAACTTTCATCTTTTCATCCATAACATCACAACATTATATCACTTTCACTACTTCCTTAAATGAAATTGATTCTTCTTCTTTTGCAATATGACATCCCTTTGTTACTACATAAATCTCCTTCAAGGGTCTCTATTTCTTGGAAATGTCTCTAAGGAAGACTAATTTAGTGTAAATGATCTCAAAGATGTGGATGAACTGGTTGTTACGATGCTTTCTTCACTAGAAACAAGTGAAGTTTCTACCAACTCATCATCATCCAACATAAAATATGGACGAGATTGCACTTCATCTTAATTCCGATAATTCTTTTCATTAAACACTAAATCATGACAAATTGGTAACTTCTTAATACGTGGATTATGAGATTTATAACCCTTAGTTTCAGCACTACACCCCACTAAAATGCATCTCACACTATTTTCATCAAACTTAGTTCTGTTTTTAGCAGGAGCATGAATATAAGCTAGACTAGCAAAAACTTAAAGTGAATTACCTTAGTTTTCCACCCATTCTAAGCTTTAAAAAGGGTTTGACATTGTAAAGCTATTATGGGACTCCGACTGAGAATGTAGGTTGTTGTATACACTACTTCTACTAAATTTTTTGTTAGAAAATGTAGGTTGTTGTTTACACTACTTCTACTAAAAAAAATAGAAAACCTTTATCATTTATCATACTTTTAGCCATCTCCATAAGACTTCTATTCTTTCGTTCAACCACTCCATTTTGTTAGGTTGTGAAACTAGTTGTAAACTGCCTTTAGATGTCTATACTCTAAACAAAAATGATCAAATTCCTTTTAAACAAATTCTCCACCATAATCCATATGTAAAATCTGCATAAATTGTCCACTTTGCTTTTTCCACAAATGACTTGAACTTCTTGGAACTCAATAGCACATCTGATTTTTCCTTAGAAAAATACAACTAATTCATTTTATTATAATTATCAATAAACACAATAAAGTACCTTCTATTGTTGAGTAAAAGTGTTCGCACAGGCCCACAAATGTTAACATATATCAACTCAGTAGGATTTTAACCCTCCTTTCCTTACCTTTAGGAAAGGAAATATGATGTTGTTTACTCACTACACAACTCTTACACATATAATTAGTATTCTCAATTAAAGGTAAACCAAGCATCATTTCATATTCTTTCAATATATTCAATCGTATAAAACTCAAATGTCCATATTTATGATGCCATAATCAATTTCCATCAAGCAAGGTGGCTTTTAATGTATATTTTCATCAAGATTCAAAGGAAAAAAATATTTTTATCCATTGGAATCTTGATCAAAAGATGTTGCTTTAAGTTATCAGCGCGGATATAACATGTCAAATCTTCAAAAACAGCTTAATAATCTCCTGATAAAAATTGCAATAGACTTAACATATTAAAATCCAAATTTAGTACATTTAAGACATTATCAAGAAAATTCATTCCATAGGTATCTAACTTCACCATACCTTTTCTTTAAGCCTAATGAATAATTCCATCTCCCATAGCCATCCTGGCTATTTACCGACTCATTTAAGTTGATGAACAAGTTAAGTTTTCATGTCAAGTGATTGTTACATCCATTATCCCTATACCACACAACATCTGAAGTAGACTCTTTGGTTGCATAATAAGTAAGAAATAAGTTTTCTATATCATCATCCTCCTTTTCTTGAGAAACTTGATCTACCTTTCTTTAAGCCAACAAAACTTCTTTATATGACCATACTTCTTGCAATAAAAACATTGCTACAAGTTTTTTTTTAATCTTTATCATTAGACTTCGGGTGCTAGTTGATGCTTTGAGAGTGGCATCAACCTCTACCTTCTCTAGTACTATGGGGAAATTGACCTCCACAACCTTATTTGGAGCCAAATCAACCACTTAACTCTCCAATTTTATCTTTGGACAGTTGCATCTTACTTTGGAAGGCATTTTTTCACTATTTTGCTATCATACCACTTAATGCTATCTTCAAAAGAATAAAGAGAGCCAAGAATTTCATTTATCTTTATTGTTATCAAGTCTTTCAACTCCTCTATAACAACCACCCATAATCATATTTCTTACGCAAACTCCTAAGAATTTTCTCAACAACTTTTTAATCAGTAAATGTCATACCATATTTTCTGATTTGTTAACAACCTCCATAATTTTAGAAAACTAGTTTTTCAAAAAATCAAAATATTTCATAAATATACCTTTAAAGCTCTGAAAAAGATTCTAAAGTTTCACAGTCATCACTTTATCATTACCTTAGTAGCCTTTTTGTATATCATCCCAAGCTTCCTTTGATTTTATGGCTACTAAAATAAGTGAAAAAAATCTTCTCATCCACTGCTTGCTGGATAAAGAACTTACATCCTTCTTATTTGCTTCTTGTAAAGCTTTGGTGGTAAGAGCAACTTTTGTGTAGCCATTCTCCACTAAGTCCCATACATATTGGGATATAAACAGAGTCTTCCTTATAGTGCCTAGAATATCATAGCTATTACCTTAGAAAATTGAAATTGTGGGTAATAAGGGATACACGCTATTATTGTTGTCTATGCTTACTCAAATCTTAGCTTTAATACCAATTATTGAGCCAAAAATATGAAGGAATATTCTCACATGAATTTTCACAAATACAAGAAGACAAAAAATTTGTTAAATTATAAAGTAGAAACATAAGATGAAAAATTGATGCGTTCATTAAGCTAAATAGAAACTTATACACAATGAGGATAACAACTTAACTAAAATAATGGAACTAGTACTCCACTTCTAACAATTATAACAAATAATATCTCTAAACTAAAATAACTCCACCTTAAAGAATAGTAATAATCTTAACAAATGTTGGTTGATTTCAAAAAGCTAGTAAAAATATTTTGCATTAGATTCCAACAGTATCACCAACAAACCAATAAAATGCATCACTTATAATGCACGTAGCGTGCTTTCCTGTTTCTTTAACTGTTAGGTTCATGACTTCCTCGAAATTTTCTGGGGCATCCTCTAGTAAATAATCATCCTAAAAAACGTTGCCTAAAAAAAATAGTTCTCTAGCAAGTTGTTAGTGGCACTATAAAATTGTTATATTATCCTAGGTCATCTGCTAAGAACATATTGTGATTGTGTTGTGTAATACCAAAGAAGGAAAATATTGTGTCAGGATATACATTGGACAACCTTCAAATGATGCTAATCAATAGAAGTGCATGATTCGCACAAGTGTCATGGTATGTTTGGAAGGTTTTCTTTTTTGCTTTTGACATGATCCAAGGTTTACACCGAAAAAGGTATATATTGAGCTATGAGGCTTTGGGTTGGATCTATGTGGAACTAGTACTTATAACATCAATTTATAAGAAGAAAAGAGGTTAGGTACATTTTAAAGAACAAAAGGGAGGTACATTTGAAAGTAGATATGACATTGGCTCAAGCCTAGTCAAAATCTCAAAGCTCGATTAGGTTGGACTAAGGTCGATTATTTTTTAATTTAAAATTTTAAAATGATGTTACTTTCACTTGAAATTTTCAAATTTTGGGCCAAACCAAATCGAGCAACTCAATCCTAAGCCTAATTCAAAGCTAAAAATTTTCAAAAAAGAAGCTTCAACCCAATCTAAAGTTCGATCAACTGGAGTCAAATTCATTGATTTCAGGTTAGATCAGGCTTGGTACATCAAAATGACATCTCTATTTGAAAGGCAAAGTGGTCACTTTAAAGAACAAATCACAATATATTGGTTTTAAAATATTTTTACATTGTAATAATTTCACACATTTAAGATTAAATTTACATAATCTTAAAGGTTCAGTCAATTTGCATTGATGAATATACAAGGAACACTTCAAAGGACAAACAAAAGTATGATGATAAAATAAAAAGAAGGATATCTTTCAATTTTAATTTTGTTGTTACTAGTCCTAAGTTAGTAGTAGTGGGTCCTCTTATATAAACTGAATGTTCACAAAAGTATGTGATTGTGACTAATTTAAAGATGAATGTCTAAGATTATTTAGGGGGCAATTGGTTTACATAGGGGAATGGTAATAAAAACGAGAATGGATATAATAAAAAATGTGAATGGATATAATCGTTATAATTATAATGGTTAGTTAAGACAAATGAATGATTACCATTACTATTGATAGTGGTTGGTTTGTTGAAAATCTTAAGAAATATATTCTAATTTTAATATATTCTAATTAATTATATTTAATATTAATATATTCTAATTAATTATATTGTTTTACTAAAAACGGAAAAATAAAATTTTGTTTTACATCAAAATTTAATATATTCTAATTAATTATATTTATTTGTAATATATTCTAATTATTTATATTTAATTAATTATATTGTTTTGTTCAAAAAGGGGAAAGAATTAGTTAAATTTTATATGAAATTTTAATATATTCTAATAAATTATATTTAATTTTAATATATTCTAACTAATTATATTGTTTTGCTAAAAATAAAATTAATTAAAATTTTATTTAAAATCAAATTTTAATATATTTTAATTAATTCTATTTAATTTTAATATATCCTAATTAATGATATTTAATTAATTATATTGTTTTGCTAAAATAGGGGAAAATAAAAATTTTCAATTTTTTATTTATCACATTTTTGGGGGGTATACAATAATCTCCAAAACTGAAAATACTGTTCATGCAATAATAATATATAATCAAATGATGTTTTGCATTTTCATACCCATTAATTTCTTTCTCATGAACCAAACACTCTCTTAATATTATGCTTGTAATATAAATTTTAAGAATTTTTTTTAATTGAAAAACATGGATGATTATCTTGTCTCGTGTGACTCGACTTACCCTTTAATACTACTTAAGGAGTCCAGCTACAACCTAGTTGCAAGTTGAAAGAATCCATCAATAAATACCAAATTCTTCAATACTTTTCTTTACTATATATACATGGGCGAAGCCTCAGTGGGGCAAGTGGGGGCACTTGCCCCCACAGCTTCTAAACATTTTTTATTTAAAATTATTATTTTAAATTTTAATTTTATAAAAAATTTAAAATTTTTGCTCCAATTAAATTAATGGTGACAAAAAATAATTATTATTATAGTTATATTAAGATATTAAATAAAAAATAAAATTCAAGTTCATCTATTTTTATTAAGATTATTATTATTTGAGTTCATGATTCTTTTAAATGAAAGCCTACAAATAGGGAGATAAAAATTACATATTTAATTGACTTTTTTTATTCATATTTTTCTACCCATTTGGCTTCTTCATCACACTATTTTTGGCTTTTTGGCTTTTCTTCCCCTAACTCTACAAAAACTACCACACCCAAAGCGAAAAAAATCTATATTAAACGTAATTGTGGAAATAATTCCTCCAAAGGCCTCACCCCATTTTAGTGCTGATAAGTAAATTTTTACTTTTTTTCTTTGGAAGAATGTGTAGTACGTATAATTTAAAGATAAGTTCTTATAAGTTATAATAGAGTTGGTACAGTTTTAATCTTTACATTCTTTAGACTTTTAGTGAAAACGTAAGATAAGATTTCTCATTGTAGACGAAAAATCTTAACATATAAAGTCGTAAAAATGAACAAAAACAGTACAAACCATCTAATACTAGTGATAATAGGGATAAAAGAAGTACCCTAAATGCCCTTATGAATAAAAATAGACGGGCTCAGATTTTATTTTTATTTGATATCTTAATATATCTATAATTTTTATTATTATTTTTTGTCACCAATTAAATTAATGAGGACAAAATTTTAATTTTTTAATGGAGTTAAAATTTAAATTAAAAATTTTCAATAATATAATAGTACTTTAAATATTTTGCCCCCACTCAAAATAATTTCTGGATCTGTCCCTGACTATATATATGCGTGCTTGCATTTTCTTTAATAATTTGACAATAGATAAATCTTAAAATAAGTAGCAATAATTATTTTAATAAATAATATATTAAAATTAAAATATTAATTTATAATTAATATTTATTTATTTATTCTAAATATTATATCTAATAGAGAATGCATGATTCTTTGCTTATTTTTTATTATAAATCATGTATTATTAAATATTTGTATTTGATAAGTAATATGAAAACTAATTATTCCAATAAAATAAAATAATAATGGTGAAAAATTTAAATTATTTTAATATAATTATAATTACATTAAATTATATAATTTAAATAAATTATAAAACATTTAATACTCCATCCGATTCATAATAAGTGTCATTTTAGAAAAACGCACGCTTATTAAGAAAGTTAATAAAATTATAGATATATCCTTATTAATACTTCCATGAAGTTACCTCGTGATCCCCGTGAAGTTATAAATGTGAGAAAAATTACATATTAAATTGCCTTAAAATTGTGATATGTGTAATTAAGATAAGAGAGAAATTAAAGGTTAATTTTGAAAATAAAATTATAAACATGCATACAAAGTTAAGAATGACACTTATTTTTAATAATTAAAATATATCTAAAACGATACTTATTATGAATCGAATGGAGTAACTTATAAAAATATGCAGAACACTGAACTTAATTATAGTAACTAATTATTAAGGTGTTCTTTAAAGAATTTAATTTACTAGAAACTAGGCATTTTGAAATCAATAGTGAATTTTTACGTTGATATTTAATGTTAGGTTTGGCGTGGGATCCTACATCGTGGAACCATATTCCGCCGCCAGATACTTTATGACCACAAAACTGCCAACAATGACGAGTCATGTTCACAAGTCACAGCCCAAGCTTTTAATGCAGTTGTTCGTGAAAAGTACAGAAAATAAAGAGCCAAACAAAGTCGGAGATCAAAGTCCAATCAATTCATTATTCGCATTAATTTGGCAGAGGAAGGAGATGCAGTTAATAAAAAATATTGTTCTCTAGATGATTCGGAACCCGAATGTTACGTGAAGAGGCGTACTCTGATTGGATCTTTTCCAAAGTCAAGCCATGGCCACCTGGTAGGAGAATCAATCTACTTACTTAAATCTCAATCCTTACTCCTTCATTTTTCTCCATAAAATTCAATCCGTACTTCTTTATTTCCCTCCATAAATTTTCATTGATTTATAAAGTATTTAATGTTTTCACAAACATTTAATACTTTTGCTGACAAAAGCTTAAAGCTTTTAAGAGACGTCACCATTCTCTGCTTCTCTCACTCCTCCACTTTCTTTGCTTCTTTGCTTCTCCGCCTCACCTTTACCTTTTTCATTCTTTCTACTTCGAACCTTCGTTCTTTTTCTTCATTTTCATGTTTCATTCCTGCTTCGAACCTTCGTTCCTTTTCTTCATCTTCATGTTTCATTTCAATGGCGGTTTTGTATTTGGTTTTACTGTTTGTGGTAGTTTTGTATTTCATTTCAGTGGTAGTTTTGTATTTCATTTCATTCTCTCTGCTTCGAACCTTCGAATCTTTTAATTATTAATAATTCCTCTGCAATAAATTTAATAATAATAATTAGTAATAATAATTTATTATACTATAATTATCGACAATTAAATCAAAATTAACTAATTAGTTAATTAATTAGATTTTAAAGAATTTTTTAATTGTTGTTAAATATATTATAATTAATACCAATGAGTAATATATATATTTGTAATTATATATATATATGCACATATATACATATATATAATAAAAAATAATATTTAGATAAATATATAAATTAATACTAATTAGTAATTTATATATTTGTTATGATAATAATAATAATTATTATTATTATAATAAATTTTTTAAAAATAATAATAATAAAATTATTATTAATATATAATAATGTTAATGCACGAGGGTGACTTTAACAATCTTATTATAGAAGTCACTCTATATATTTTTTATACTAAATAATTTTATTATTATTTTTTAAATTTATTATTATTATTGTTGTTATTATTATTATAATTTTATTATATTATAATTATCAACATTTAAATCAAAATTAACTAATTAATTATATTTTAAATAAATTTTTGTAATTGTTGTTAAATATATTATAACAAATACTAATGAGTAATATATATATTTGTAATTATATATATATTGTTGGACCCCGATCCCTTTGTAAGCCTGTTTAAATTATTTTGAGATTTTAGTTGATATTTTGTTTAATTGGTTGGAATAAATTAAGGATTTTTGAATGGCTTATGTTAAGACATATGAGAAATGGGGAATAGATA
>JANZLX010000212.1:15593345-15603944 GCA_025531955.1 Erythroxylum orinocense
GAATGAATTATTTTTTAATTAATTATATTGTAGTTAAATTAATTACAATATTTTAATTAATTAAAAATTATTATATTTTAATTAATTATAATAACCATACCTTTATATAACAATGATACTCATTCCTCTATATTATGAGGGAAATGAGGTATTACCCAAAAATGGGTAATGAAAATAGTACCTTTATAATGATACTTCATTATTAAACTTAATTTTTTATTCCATATCCATCCCCTTTTTTTCATACCCACCAAACAAGCATCCCCTAAGAGTAACAAATGAACATGTCTTTGCATTTTTTACTGCCAATCATCCATGCTTTAACGCATAATTTAGTTTATGCACTTATTAAAACTGAATTTCTGAAATAAACAGAGGCACTAATAGCAAGAAAAAGAACAAGATCCAGCTATCCTTGTCCAAAAGCATACATAAGTTCGTACATGTATATATCTGTACGTGTATATACATGTTGTGAGCGTCAAAAGGAAACGTTGTGTTTGTTTCACCGTTATACTTGATTCATTGTTTTATTCAAGTACATAATTATTTTAAAAAATCATTTGGTAGTAACATTGAAAATATGTTTAAGCTAGTCAATTGGCCTACACTTGGATTATTTTTTGTTTTTCAAAAATAAAAATGAAAAAGTAAAATAATTCAAGCTTAGCTAGAGATAGTATGCTACATTTGACGGTCACTTTATAGCAGACCATAAAGCTAAACTTTTTCAGCTAAAATGAGATAAAAGGGTCATTTTTTACTCCAACATTTCGACATAATCATAAGATTAATCGTGACATTTTAGAGAGAACAATTATAATCTAACATTTAGAAAAGTTAAGGTTAAAAGTGACCATTTTGCTCTCAAATGATGAAATTTTACATTTTAGATTACTATTTATTTAAAACGTAATTTAAAAGGGATAGACTGATCAAATTTTAGGTTACACAACAAAAGCAAATTTTCCTGACCCCAATCCCCTCCTATTCAAACATCGTCCGAGTACTTGTGACAAAATTACTTTTACAAGTAAGTGAAACGTGGTGAACTATAGTGATTCTTGATGTAATAACAATTAAATCTAAATTAATTACGACCATATTCATCTTTTTTTAAGAATATTTGGCAGACTAAATTTCAGATCTGGTTGGTTTGCGTCCTCAATCCAACACGTCTGACAACTACCTGAAGGCTACTTCCAAAAGTCACAAGAGTACTTTTCTAATCACTATAGTGGAGCCACCTTGTGAAACAAACAAAATAGTAGAGGAGTATGATAAAGTTTAGGCTTTTATTGACCAAATTTTATAAACAAATCATTCATAAAAGCGGTCCAATTGACTAGCCGGAAACTTCAACATTTTTGTGATTAATTAGAGACATTGACCAAACTGTGTTTGTTGTATGCATTCAACAACAGTACATCGCATGTGTTTGGCTCTAAGGTTTTCCTATTAAAATCGAGTCCAGATCCTCTGTCCAATATTATGGTGTCTTATTGTATCCAATAAATTTCAGCCATTTATTTATGTGGATCAAAATAAATAGCTGAGATTTTATGAGACAGAATAAGATAAAGTAATATTGGACAGATGATTTGGATTCATCAAAACCACCATGTTTCAAAATTAAAAAATGAGTTATCCAAATCCTTCCTTCGTAAAATGTGATCCACGTAAAAAAGTAAGCAAAACAATTATTTCGAGTTAAGAATTAATAATTAATTTTAATTGCATATTCACTAATATTTTAATTATATTTTTAATAAATTATTTAATACTGTGATAATTTATAATAATATTCATTTATAAAACTGCATGACTACGGCTTCTAATAAAACATATATACATTTCTTTCGTCTGACTCGATTATATAGATTGTGGCAGCAACAAACTTTGCACACATCAACTTTAGTTCATGGAAGAGGTGTTGCACGTTGCATGCATAGAGCAGGCATTTGTATATTTATGTTTTGTTTAGTATCAATGCGTGCGAAAATGGCTCTGAATATAGCATTACCTCTTTTATTTCATGGTTCTTAAATCTAGTTATTGCATGATTTTGGGGGAATATATATATATATATATATATATACTATAAAAGTATAGTAATCATACCTATCACCCATGATGTGACGTACAACTATAGCAAAGTTCGTTTTAACTCTTTGTTTTATAAGGTAAACCAAATTAATGGGTTACCTTGAATACCTAATTACGTGCACGATGCAACTTTTACGGTATTTTGAAGAGATGAATGGCAGGAATTGTACGTTTCTAAAATTTTTAATAAAATCCCTGTCCCTGTGTGTTTGAGTGATATGTGAAAAGAATCCTACAGAAATCTCTGCTGTTATTGGATGTCATTCCTTGGTTTTACCTCTTCAAGTGAACAAGAACAAGACTGCTTGGCGGCCATCGCATGAACGTTGGTAAGCTCCAGCCACCAACAGCCACTAGCCCTTGTCAACATGGTACGGTTTAAGACATGAATTCCTCTCAAAGTTCTCAGAGGAAATGAAAGAACAAGGAAGCAGCCATAAATTTGTATTACATACGAGATAATAGATATCGGTTTACTAATTCACGAATTTGTCACGTGGTATCGCTTAGTTCACACATGTCAATATCGCCTAAAAGTCTTCTTATCTCTTAGTTTTGTAACTGTTACCCCTATGACTTGTATTATATTATACTTATATATGCACATATATGTTATGATGAATTTAATTACTCTATTACAATGACATGTCTTTAATTACGAAAAACATAAAAATAATTATTAGAAATATATTTGTAAGAAATGGAATTTACATACAGTTCATGTGTTTGAAATAAAATCTAGTGTAATATTTGATCTTAGGAATTCAATTTATTATCTTAAACTATTTTCTAATTTTATTTATTTAAATAATATTAAATATGTAACATATAATTAATATGTATAAAATTTTGAAAGTAGTGTATTATAAACTTAAAACATCTACTTTAAAAAGTCACATGCACCTAATAATTATAATAATTTTTTAAAGTATGTTTCTTTTAGTTATTAAATTCTTGTTTGTTGTACATACAAGCAAAATAAATAAACACAATTTAAATTTTTATTGCCAAATAGTATGTTATTAGGATAATTATACAATAAAATTTAAATTTATTCATCAAATATTAATATTTAATTTAAATAAAGATTCATGCCTACTTCAATTAAATATAATATTAAAAATGTAATATATTTATCAATTTAAATCATTATTAAAGTCCAATAAAAATAACTTTTTATGAATTATTTATTAGAAATTTGAAAAAGTTATATGGTACCTAGAATTAACACGTTTTAAACTTATAGACATGAAAAGATTATTATGATTAAAATCTCTAGTATAATATGTATTAGTATTTTAGTTATTATTTAGTTTCATGGGTATTTTAATAGAATTATAATGAAACAAGCATGACGATTTCTTTCAAGTTCGTTCTCCATAAAATCGATCGATTTAATTATTGAACTTAAGTCCTAAAAACTACCTGGGTATTTGATTGGATCGAGCCAGCTTATATTTAAAAGAAATGCACAAAAAGATAAGGAATAACCAGAACTACTTGTTCAAAGTTGTTGAATCTAAGCTTTGAACGAGAACAAAAATATACTTGTCCACAAAAACCAACTGAGATAGTAAAAATGAGCCAGCGTCCCTTACCAAACCACTATAGGCTAAGCGACTGCTTATTCTAGTCTACCAATATCCATATGGCATGTACTTTGGTCGACAAGCAACCCAAGATACAAACAAAAGCAGGACAAAGACCACGAAAATATCAGTTGTTTATACAATGACTCAACAGGAAACAACTAAGAAAATTCCACATATGGGGAAGTGACACCATACGCCCTTCCTGCATGGCTGCGGTGCCCCTCTTGTATCAATGACTATTATCAACTCCCCCAAGTATGACTGAAATTTTTGCTATATAAGTATCATATTAATCTCTCTCTTGCTCTCAAGCTTTCCTCTCCTGTCTAAAGCCAGACACTAGAGAAAGCCCTCAAACTTTCTTCAAGTCTTCAGCTCTCTCAAGTTATCTCATCATTCAAACTGTTTGTTTAGAGCAAGAAAAATAATGGCTTCTTCAGTTCTTAGATCCAGCTTTCTTCCTGCAATCCATTCTCGCGATGGCCATTCTTTTGCTTTACACAAACTCAATGCTATGGCTAATAGAAATATCTCAGCTAATGATCCAAAGGTTATTTTCGTGGCATTCATAGTTGCAAAAGAATCTTTTTTTTCTTGTCTTGGGAATCATTGTGTATATTATATTACACTTCATGTGATAGAAAAATGAAAATGCAAGACTACTTGGTGTTGATACAAAGTTTACAGCCTGAAGCTTAAGTCTGTTTCTTCTGTAACTATTTTCAGTTCAATGGCGTAAAAGCTGTCTTGGACAAAAGTGCAAGTGATGACAAGAACACTTTGCCAGTGCAAACACGACAGAAAAGATCACTCGACTTTTCTGGGAACAAGCCATCTACCCCAGTCCTTGACACCATAAACTATCCCAGTCACATGAAGAATCTCTCAATTCAGGTACTTTTATATGAGTGTTAACTTCAAGTCTTGCTCACATAATCGGATTAGGAAGACTAGTTCTGACCTCATTTAAAATTTTCATTAGCCTTTATTTAGATGCAAGAGTGGTTTATGTACAAGAATGGAGCACAAGGGTACTTTATTCTTGTATATCTTTGTTCCTAATCGATATGGTAAGTAACAACTCTAATAAGAATTCCATTAATGTTCCAATACTTTAGGAGCTCGAGCTATTGGTCGATGAACTGCGAGAAGAGATAGTATATACTGTATCAAAGACAGGAGGCCACTTGAGCTCAAGCTTGGGAGTGGCAGAGCTAACAGTGGCACTTCACCATGTATTCAACACACCTGAAGATAAAATCATTTGGGATGTCGGGCATCAGGTTAACTTATTCTTTCAGTTGATTTCCTCTTTTATTTACTTACATTGACTAGTTCTCCATATTTTCAAATAGACAGCCTTGTCTAACTAGATTTGTTCCTGCAGACGTATCCCCACAAAATTTTGACCGGTAGGAGATCAAGAATGCACACAATTCGACAAACGTTTGGCCTTGCTGGATTTCCCAAGAGGGAAGAAAGTGAACATGATGCTTTTGGTGCTGGCCATAGTTCTACTAGCATATCTGCTGGCTTAGGTAAAACAAGCCATCATTAAATCTTTTTCTGGTTGTTCTGATGTTAATGATATACTTTGAGTCAAGCATAGTTCTTGATCACTAACATTTGCCTTTGCACACATTTCAGGTATGGCTGTTGGTAGAGATTTATTAGGAAAGAACAACCATGTAATTGCAGTGATAGGAGACGGTGCCATGACAGCAGGACAAGCATATGAGGCGATGAACAATGCGGGCTATCTAGATTCAAATCTTCTTATCATCTTAAATGACAATAAACAAGTTTCTTTACCCACTGCTACTGTAGATGGCCCTGCACCGCCTGTTGGTGCTCTCAGCAAAGCCTTGACAAAGTTACACTCAAGCAGAAAGTTCCGACAACTGCGTGAAGCCGCAAAGGTTAATAAAATTACACAAATTTCTTGAGAAAACCTTCAAATATATATATATATTTAATATGTTACTAATGCACGACATGTGAACAGGGCATAACAAAGCAAATTGGAGGCCAAACGTATGATGTTGCTTCTAAAGTTGACTCGTACGTGAGAGGAATGAGTGGTGCCTCTGGGGCTTGCTTGTTCGAAGAACTTGGCCTATACTATATTGGTCCAGTTGATGGGCACAATGTTGAGGACCTTGTAGAAATATTGCGAAAGGTTAAGTCTTTACCAACAGGACCAGTTCTTCTTCACCTTATCACAGAGAAAGGGAAAGGCTATGCTCCAGCTGAAGGAGCAGCGGACAAGATGCATGGTATGTATCATTCATTAGAAACTTTAGCACTCTCCAATCCGCATATCATTTTCTTTTTCCTGATTTTTTTTTTAATCTATGGTTAGGTGTCGTCAAGTTTGACCCTACATCAGGAAAACAAATGAAGGCCAAATCAAGCACCAAAGCGTACACTACGTACTTTGCAGAGTCTTTGATCGCTGAAGCAGAGACTGACGACAAAATTGTAGCCATCCATGCTGCGATGGGAGGAGGCACAGGACTTAATTTGTTCCAAAAAAGATTCCCAGAAAGATGTTTCGATGTTGGAATTGCAGAACAACACGCAGTTACATTTGCAGCTGGTCTTGCTTCCGAAGGCCTCAAGCCTTTTTGTGCCATCTACTCTTCATTTCTGCAAAGGGGTTACGATCAGGTAAATCTAAGTTCCTTGACAATTTATCCTGTTCTCTTTTACGAATTGGAAGCAATATCATCAGTGAACTTCCTACTAAATTTTGCATTGTCTACAGGTGGTTCATGATGTAGACCTTCAAAAACTTCCTGTGAGATTCGCAATGGACAGGGCTGGCCTTGTTGGCGCGGATGGTCCTACACATTGTGGTGCCTTTGACACCACTTTCATGGCATGTCTACCAAACATGGTAGTCATGGCTCCTTCAGATGAGACTGAACTCATGCACATGGTAGCCACAGCTGCAGCCATTGACGATCGCCCTAGTTGCTTCAGGTACCCCAGAGGAAGTGGCATCGGCTCCATTATCCCACCAAACAACAAAGGAACACCTCTTGAGGTAATTATTAAGTTGAGAAATTATCTGAAAATGTGACCTCCTCTGAGAAAATAGTTTTAATCTTCTCTCTTTAAATTGGAAAACAGGTTGGTAAGGGAAGAATACTGAGGGAGGGAAGCAAAGTTGCCATTCTGGGTTATGGAACAATAGTACAAAGCTGTTTGGAAGCAGCAAAAATGCTTCAGGTGCTAGGAATCTCTCCAACTGTGGCTGATGCCAGATTCTGCAAGCCTCTTGATGGACAGTTGATCAGGCAACTAGCAAAAGAACATGAGATCCTTATTACTATTGAAGAAGGATCAATCGGAGGATTCAGTTCTCATGTTTCTCATTACCTGAGCTTGAATGGACTCCTTGATGGCAATCTCAAGGTGATAATCCCACTCATTCTATCTACTTACATTGGGATGGAAAGACTTTTTATGGGAATTGGGATGCTTGTTTAGCTTTGTTATTTACTGTTTCGTTTACTTGTGCAGTGGAGGCCTATGATTCTTCCTGACAGATACATAGACCATGGAGCCCAGAAAGATCAAATTGAAGAAGCTGGACTTAGCTCAAAGCATATCGCAGCTACTGTTTTGTCAATGGCTGGTGGAAACAAGGATAGACTTCACCTGATTGGCCTGTAGAGGGATTCTTTTGTTTCTTCTCTTTACCTCTTTTAAGATGCTCATGTTCCTCTTTATATTTTATTTGTATAGTTTTACAGCAAGGCAAGTGCATTAAGCTTGCAACGATCATAGGGTGATCTGCATCACTGTTCTCTGCAGATAAATGTAATAACTTTCTTTCATTCGCATTGATATCTGTTGTTCAATTTTCTCTATGGTCGGGTAAGAAAAGTTACCATTACCAATTAGAGTTCAGATCGTTAATTTTAGTTTTCACGTTCATAACATGTTTTAAATCCCAATCACTAAATTATTTGTCAACTTCTCGGATTGCGAAAGTAAAAGGGACAGTATCTCTAATTGAATTTGTTCAACCTGCCCTGATTTGGATCTAGCCCTTTAAATCATACATAGCTAACATAGATCTATACAAAATTGATCCAAGATTAAGTTCCAAAGTTTCAGGAATTAAGTATTAAGAATTAAATCATAAATTTAAAAGTTCAATTTGAGAATTTTTAAATCATATTTTAATTATTAAAAAAAAAAGCATCCAATATTTGCAACTAACTTATAATTATTTTTAAGGACGTCGCTACAGTGGGCCCCCCATTGCATTTAAAAAATATTAATTTAAATTTAATTTTATAAAAAATTAAAAATTTGTTTCCCGTTAATTTAATTGGTGACAAAAAATAGTAATAATAATTATAGATATATTAAGATATCAAATAAAAAATAAAAAATAAAAATTGAACCCATCTATTTTTATTAAGACTACTATAATTTGGACCCATAACTTTTTTAAATAAAAACTTATAAATAGAGAGATAGAAACTGCATACTTAATTGATTTTTTTTATTTAAATTTTCTACCCTTTTGACTTCTTCATCATACTACTTTGTGTCTTTTTGGCTTCTTCTTCCCTTAACCCCACGCCCAAAGCAAAAAACAAAAGTGCTAAAGAATGATTATAAACTAGTTTTTTTAACATACAAGTGGGAAGCAAGCAAGAACGGAGCTACGGTGGGGGCACTTGCCCCGACTGCATTTAAAAATTATTATTTTAAATTTTAATTTTAAAAAATTAAAATTTTGCTCCCCATTAATTTAATTGGTCACAAAAAATAATTATTATTATAGATATATTAAGATATCAAATAAAAATAAAATCTGAGCCCATCTATTTTTATTAAGACTACTATTATTTGGGCCCATAACTTTTTTAAATAAAAACATATAAATAGAGATATAAAAACTACATACTTAATTGACTTTTTTATTCAAATTTTCTACTCTTTTGACTTTTTCATCATACTACTTTGTGTTTTTTTTGGCTTCTTCTTCCCTTAACCCCCCAAAGCAAAAAACAAAAGTGCTAAAGAATGATTACAAACCAGTTTTTTTGAACATACAAGTGGGAAGCAAGGTAAGGTTTGTCTTCACCTGGGCTTACATCTAATTTTTGATATGCTGTCTTATTCGTTGTTTTCAAGCTACGTGACTTTCTTTCTCATCTTAGGCAATTATGCACAATGCTGCTACCAAAATCCATTTTATTTATAACGGCATAAGCGATATATGAATTCCTGATATCAGAGCATATCATTGTTGCCTTCTTCTTCCTGATTGATGCCATTTTATTCCATCATAACACTGCAGATTTTGGTACTTGTGTTAAACATGATACCCCATGCCATGTTTCTGGACATGATCGAATATCATTATATATCGTTTAGCAAATAGCAAGGCACTAAAAGGATATACGAGATGATTGATGATTAATTGATTATACAGTCATCTAATAGGTGGAAGTGTCAAGTGTGACCCATGTTATTTGTCAATAGCAAATAGCAAGGCACTAAACATATATCGTTTAGCAAATAACAATAATAATGATCAGTAGACAGTAGCCATGCCAATAATCATCATATAACGTTTAGCAAATAGCAAGGCACTAAAAGGAATATGTATTTTGCAAAGAACATCTTGGTATTAAATTCACATCCCTTTTTAATGAAGATAAAATTTACAAAGATAGATTATTATTGCTAATGGATGATTAGTTTAAAGTTTCCAAGTAGTATAGTACATCCTTTTCCATATCAAGTCCAATCGTAGTATATATGAAAATTTTACTTTTTGTTTGTATATTTCATAAGTTTGTATATGTGTAAAGTATTTTTCAAATAGTTTTAATTAATTATTTTTTGTGAATAGATAATTTTTTATTTATTTTGTATTCAATTTGTCCCTAATTACTTTACTTTGATTTCAGTTATGGACAAATTTCTCAAAAGGCCTCTTACAAATAAGGATTCTAGCCCCAACCCTTTAAAGCATTCTCATTTAGAAGTCAATTTAGATGATCTTCAGTCTGATCCAGGATTACGAAAAAAAAATTTAGATTATCATCCTAATGACTTTGATAGAATATGAAGAGATTATTTGCAAAAGGGTCCATGTTAACCTTTTGAGCATGATTTTTCACAAAGACAACTTAGAAATATTTATCGTAAATTTGTTTCATCTTGGTTTAAAGAATACACTAATTGGTTAGAGTATAGTGTTACAAAAGATGCAGCTTTTTGCTTATGTTGCCATCTTTTTAGGTCGGATATTGGAAGTCAAGCAGGTGGTGATACTTTTGTAACTGATGGATTTAACAATTGGAAGAAAAAAGACAGATTTCGTATCCATATAGGAGGTCCTAATAGCTCTCATAATATAGCTTGGAAGAAATGTCAAGATTTGATGCATCAGAAACTACATATTCAAGTTGTTTATGCTAATCAATCCAACCATACTCAAAAGGACTATCGTACTCACTGCATCAGTGGATTGTGTTCGATTTCTTTTACGTCAAGGATTGGCTTTTCGCGGTTGTGATGAATCAGAGACTTCTGGTAATAATGGTAATTTTCTTCAACTTTTACAATTCTTGACTAACCATAATGAAGCTATCAACAATGTTATTTTAAGCAATACCCGTGGAAATCTCAAAGTCATTTCTCCTGACATACAAAAGGATATTATCAAAGCCTCTGCAATTGAAACCTACAATGCCATTATTAATGATCTACAAGGTGGGTTGTTGGACCCCAAACTTTTATTGGAGATTTGATTTATTTAAATGAAATTAAATGAGGAATCAATGGTGTTAAATGTTTTATTTGGGTAATGTGAATTGGGGAAATTTCAATGATATTTGAGGTTAATGTATGAAATGAGTGTTTT
>JANZLX010000212.1:15619207-15634431 GCA_025531955.1 Erythroxylum orinocense
GCGCCGTTGCCGGGGAGTAATCCCTGAGTAATATTAGGTGACCGATTGTTTGGTTAAATTGGACATTTTTATTTTTCTTCTCTTTTTGTTTCATTTTGTGTTAATAGATTTTGTTAGAATTAATTTTTTTTATTTGTTCTTTTTACTGTTTACTTTTTATTTTATGTTTTCTGTACCTTGCGTTTGATCTTGCTGTATTATACTTTGTCTATGCGAAAATCCGTTAGCACTGAAGCGTTATTATTCGATTCTAAAATCGAGAAGACAGCTAAGGTACTAAGGAAGGAAGCAAAAGCGAGAAAAGAACCGGCAAGAGCATCTAACGCACAATCTGTGCAGGAACGCTAGATCAAACCCGAATTTACTATAACTGTTCCAACAGAAAAGGTAGTCGAATCGAAAATGGCCGAACAAAATCCGAGAACGATGCGCGATCATGCGGTCCCAGATTTTGGGGAATTTCGCCCAAGCATTACAAGGCCTCCTTTGCAAGCAAACAATTTTGAATTAAAACCTGGCCTTGTACAAATGGTGCAACAAAATCAGTTCGGAGGACACCCAACAGAAAATCCGCATGTCCATCTACAACAATTTTTGAAGATTTGTGAAATGTTGAAGCGGAACGGGATACCCGAGGACATTATAAGGCTTCAATTATTTCCTTTTTCTTTGAGAAATCGGGCTAAGGATTGGCTCCATTCGTTACCACCTAGTTCGATAAACAATTGGCAAGAATTGTCCAAAGCTTTTATGGCTCAGTATTTTCCACTTGGAAAGACTGCAAAGCTCAGAAGTGAGCTTACCTCATTTCAGCCCAAAGAAGATGAGTCGTTGTACGAAGCATGGGAGAGATACAAGGAGCTTCAACGCAAATGTCCACATCACGGTGAACTTGCGGAACCACATCATTAAGCGCCTCGTCTCGCTCGTATGCCTTCGCGCATCCTCGCAGGGTCTCACATGCCTTTGCGCCTTCTTGCGCACTCGCGGGTCTCGTATGAATTAGTTTGCTAACTCTGTGCGACCTCGCATCCGAATCTTACGTCTCGTTGAAGATTTTTGCCAATGCGCGCCTACGCGTATCGAATCTCGCCTACTCTCGAGACTTTGCCCTGTTTCCTCGTCAACACACCTTCCTCGTGCTGACTTGCGTGCCAAGCATTGGCCAAGGCTTGCCAACACTCACACGATCCCACAGTCTGAACTTAGGGGTCTAATAATAGTAAATAAAATTAGATTGATGGAAGAAGGGCTACTTAATAGTAGGATTGTAAAGAAAGTGCTTGTAAACTTGCTCGAAAGATTTGAGGCAAAAATTTCATCTCTAAAGAATTCAAGAGATATCAATCAGATTATCTTGGATAAATTAATCAATTCCCTACAAACTCAGGAGTAAAGGAAAATGTTAGGAAAAGAAGAAACTCAACAAGTAATTGATGAGGTTTATCTAGCAAAGGCCTCATCCTCAAAAGGAAAAGCTCAATCTCAATGTGATATTTGCATGAAGCCTAGTCAAGATGAAGACAATTATTGGCACAAGAAAAAACTTCAGTGTTTCAAGTGCAAGAAATTTAGGCATATACAAAGAAATTGCAAAAATAAGACTGAAGAAAGTGTCATTTTTGCACATGATGCTGACGAAGAAGAAAGATTGTTTTAAAACAACTTTGAATTAAGAGGGAATATTAGAGAGTGATTCAAAATTGTTAAAAATGTGGTCCTATTTTTTCTAATTTTGTTATTCCTTTAGTTTGATTCTTTATTCTACTGTTATTATTTGAGCTAGTCAAATAGTTAAGTTAGCATTGATGTTATTTTTATGTTAAGTGAGGCCATGAACCCACATTGCCTTTTACGTGGCTGATTGAGCCAAGTTTACATTATAAATTGGCTGTATTTTCATAACTGTTTATGCAATCATTGACTCCTAATTGACGACTTTTGTGCTTTAATTGGTTCCTTATAACGAGCTCTTGTAATTTGCAATTTGTCAGTAAATTATCATAATTTGATATCAATTTCTCTTTAATTTTCATAAGGACAATTGATACTGCAAAGTGCTATTTTATATTGCAGGAACAAGGGAGTCAACCCATCAGAAAGTCAACAGGTCGTGAGATCTTTCCCATGCGTCGCGACGAGCAAGTCACTTTCACACGTCGTGACGCATAATTATTTGCATGTCGCGACGAGCCAGTCACTTCCATACGTCGCGACGCATATTAATTCGCATGTCGCGACGAGCAAGCCAACTCTACACATCGTGACGCATATTTATTCTCACGTCACGACGTACGAGAGGATACCCGACTTAAAATAAAAAATTTGCCTCACTGTAGCGATCCGGCCCGAAGCAGCATCTATAAATAATTGCCAAATTAGGTTAAAGAAAGGTCGGCCACAGTCGAGACGAAGAGTAAATACGATACTAAGCGATTTTCTTGTTTTGATTTTACAGATCGGCAGCCACCACGGACGGACGATCCTCAACCGCACCACCTTCATCCTACTTCTCCGATCATCATCTTCTTCACAGCTGCTTCCATCGATCCTTGGAGTCATGTTTAACGTCAGATTTCTAGCAGTGATGGACATCGTCGGCGTTATGCGTGGCTAGGCTTCCGACACTCTTGAGAATGTAGCAATGGCTTGAGTTCACCGAGAGCTTCAAAGGAAAGTAACCATTTATTGTCTTAAAGTTCAGTTATATGCTTGTAAAAACTCCGAGTTGGAGATTGCGGTGTATGATTGAATCAGTCTGATTATAGTTTAATTGGATGTTGACAATGACTTATGTTATGGAGTGATTTGTGTTGAACGTTGTGCTTAAATACATGAAGTTTCATGTATGTCTTTGGTGAATGCATAAATTGTCATTATCTGCCTAGTTGTGTTTGGTATAGATGATTGTGTTGATCCAATAGACTTCTTGCATAAATTTCTCCACTTCGTACACTAAGGTTTTTAACAAAGATTTAACTAATCGAGTTGATTAATTAAATCCTTGGACTTAAAGACTTTTTAAGGTTATCTTTCGAAACTTAGTGGATTTTATCCCCAAAAATCATTTTGAACCGTGATAGCCCGGGGCCATTTTTTGAAGAGGATTTTATAAATTTGATTACAATATTAGTTTTTGCTAATTTCATAATTCTCAAAAATCCGAAAAGATTCTTTTATACTTTTACTTCAATTTTAATTACTTTTACCAGTTTCAAGCAATATACCAAACCCCAACTTTTATCAGCTTTGAATTACATATTTTCGACTTTAGGCTAGCTTTAAATCTTTTTTGCCGGTTCCAACAAGAGAGACGACCCGAGGTTTCATCTTACTGCAATCTTGAAATTTTATTTTTGACCAGTTTCTTAGGTCGATTATAGGATCGAACGACAGAGCCGCGATCAGTGGCCAATGAAGTAGAACTTGTAAGCCTATAAAAGACTACTGTATCTAGTTTATCTGATTCAGAAAAACCAAGGCCCTTTTTCAATAAAAGTTTAACAAACTCAAATGCAAGATGCGAGACATATGTCGTCTTTAGATATTTTACCTTTTGAGTTCTTTTCTCTGGTATCTAGGCTGTTCTCGTGCCATTTCTTCTAGCAGTGAAACTGCTTTTTTCCTCTGATATTGGATACAATAAGTTCACATTAATCGAAAAATAAAAAAATTTCTTGGTCACTAGATTAATCAACTGGAAAAGCGAAAGGTACAAGCTATGATAGTTATCAGGAAAAGCTATAACAGTAAATAAAGTTACATAGACCGGAGTCAGGTTTCGATCTACTCTACAGGATATCCCTTCAGAACCCGATGATAGTTTTAGCCACTGAAAACCTGGAACTACGAGTTGTGCTTACAAACAATCCTCCAGATCAATATCGACGGGAACATCATACCCAAAAACCATAGAGTAGTCGTCCAGCTCATCAGATGTAAATTTTGGCATCCTCCAGCTTCTTGCAACTTCAGAGTTTAGGCCATCAGTTAGGAGCTTTAGCACCTGGAGAACAATAAGTTTCGGTAGAACTCACAATCAGGAATTCAAGATAGTATTATGTTCACTATGAGATGAGTTCTATTTAAAGAGTCTGGAACATAGTTTCCATACCTCACTCATTGATGGGCGCCATATTGCAGTTTGTCTCACGCAATATGAAGCTGTTAGTAGTACTCTGTACAATTGATCTGCATCGAACCTGCCTTCCAGTTGTGGATCAGCAAGTTCGTTGATTTTTCCTGTTTCCATCAGAGGTTTTGCCTGCACGGGAGAAAGTAAAGAATCAAAATCTTAAACCAACATGGGACAGATAGCATAGAGATTATAGTATCATAAAATTTAAATCAGTTTCAACTGCGAGGATGGAGGTCTAAGTTACCCATAAAAGAAGGTTTTGCTTTGATGAATCCACAGGCCTCCGGCCAGAAACAATCTCCAAAAGAAGAATCCCGAATGCAAAGACATCTGTCTTCTCATCAACAATTCCATGCATGAAGTACTCTGGTGCTAAGTATCCAAATGTTCCTTCAATTGGGATTACCGCATGGTGAGTCCATTTGTTGGGAAGCCATTTTGCTAGCCCAAAATCTGTTATCTGCATAAAGGAACAATCTTGTTATACGTTGCATTCTCCTGTAGCTTTTGAATTTAACGGCGTTGACTGAAGCTGGTTTGTACATATTCACCTGTGGTTCATAATCAGGCCCAAGAAGTACATTGGAGGCTTTTATGTCACGGTGTATTATTCGACGCTTGCAGCATTTATGAAGATAATGCAGACCTCTAGCCACGCCAACAGCAATTTTGTATCTTATTGGCCATTGCATTGTTGTGCTTGTTTTACCTGATGATTGTCCCAACTTTTTATGTTTTCTTAACACTAAACTGGCAAGAAGCCGATGCACATTCAGGAAGAGATCATATGAATTACTTATCCTATATATAACCTATATTCTCAGTGATTGTACCGTTATAGGTGTGTTTCCAGATCTTTCTAAATAGCAAGAAGGATTCCCGATTAACTGAAAAATGCAGTTGTTTCTTCATACCATGCAATGCAGATGCCAAATTTCCATTCTGAGAGAAGTTGAAAATTAGGTACAGTCCATTTTCTATGCAGTAGCCAACTAAGGTCGCGGTATTCGGATGGCAGACATGGCCAATAACTCCTAATTCCATCAGAAATTCTTTCTCCTTGGCCGCTTCGTTGTTGTCCTTCGCTAATCTCTTCACCGCGATTGTTCTACCATCAGAAAGATCACCCTTGTAAACTTCTGAATACCCTCCTCGACCTACTATATTGTCTGGTGATACTCAAATCAAATTGACATCGTTAAATCGAATAGGCCTCATTTCATTTATATCGATCAAAGTAGATACTTACAATTGAAAGAGATGAATTCGTGTGTTTTTTTTTTTTTACATTATTAGTTAGTCCATTCACCTGAGTGGAATTGATTTGTTGCATTTGCAATCTCTTCATAGCTGAAGCATTTCAACAGAGGTTCCTTCTTTTGTTTGTTGGATAAACTGCCATTTCTTCTCCTTAATGGGGAAGCGAAAATGGAGGAGATAAGTCTACAAGCAGACTTTTGCTTTCTAGTCTTTGAATGATCTGTATCCTTGGAAGTCAGGGGAGGCGACTCGGCGATGCTCGAACTCCCAAAGGCAGAGGTGTCATCTTCTGTGCTGTGAGATTCTCCTTCAATTTCATCTAGAACAGTTCTTGGTGAAGTGTTTTGGCTCTTTGTTTCTGATTGGATTTTTTTCCCAACAGGGGAACTAGCCCTGCCACTGTGATTGTTACTATTAATAATTTTGGCCAACCACCTTGAACTTGATTGATGATTTTCTGCCATAAATGAAGTATCAGAGAAATTAAAAAGTAACGCAATTTAAGTTCTAGGAAATATATCTTTCATTTTGAGTTCGTTCGAGAAGTTGACCTTTTATACTTCCTGAATTTGGATTCAAATTGTGCATTTCTTGCTCATGTCTTCCAATTGCAACAACTGTACATCCCGACGGTGCATGCTCAAAGCAATATCTTGCAACATCGTGCGAAGTTCTAGTCCAGTCCAAAGGAAAATATTAGCAAATTTATGTAATAGAAGAAATAGGAAGGTGGAGATAATATTGAGGGATGAAGAAATAAAGAGCATGGGATTCTCAAGATTGAGCTGGATTTCGTCACCTATTAAATCGGCTTCTCAAGCCATGAACAAGAAGATAATCAGCTGAAATGGAGGTTGCTTCCTCAATTAAACCTCTGGCGACACTGGAGCTAAAACCTACCCTAGCTTCCAAATTTATCTGAACGCAATTGAATGGTTAATGGAAAGTGGAAACTGAAGGTTACGCATATACTTTCATGGAGTACAAGATGCAAGCTCACCTTTTTGGTTTGAGAGGACCTGGCAAAGTCTCCAAGCACAGATATGACATGTGCTTTTGCTTGACGAATCTGTTTCTGTTTTATCTTAATGGAGCCATGGTTCTTGGATTCCTCAGCAGCTGTTATAAAAAAGATATCCTCAACTCTCAACCACAGGATTGTGCAAGTACTAGTAGACAGAATCTCTATCATCATAACAATGGGAAAACTCCTAAATACAGAGAAACCTCAAAGAGACAGAAAATGGCATTAATAGAATGCCTACCAAGAACATGAATGGCAACTACGTTGTCATTGGGGTGAGCCAGAATTGAGAGTGCCCAGGAGAGAAGCTCCTTGCTATCAGCTGGGTCTAGAGAGATGCCAACGAGTAAGTTCTTGGCAGGAGCTGGAGGAATCATTGTGTTCAGAAACAAATTGATCGACCAGCTTGATGACAAGGAAACTGAGTTTCAGGCATGGCTTAATAATACACACAAGTGAGCAACAGCATGATTAAGGTCAGTAGAGTAGCGAGGCCACATTGGCTCTCATTCTATGATTCTTGTTTAAGAAGCATGAAAGCCCCCCCTTTCCCTTTTTTCTTTTTTTACAATGGGATGAGATTAGCCTAAAGAAACTATGAACTAGAATTATGTGTTACGGTTGGGTGCTTTGGAGGATAAGCAAAGGTGATGGTCATGTACATGATATGCCTTGCTATCTAAGCCAAAACCTTCATATTGGCTCATTTCTGTTTTTTGTAAAAAGAAAGTACTACTTTGTTGGATTTGGTGGGAGGACTCAAAACTAGGCCTTTCCCTTACCTTTATCATGAACCAAACGTTGAGAAGAAACTAAGCATTCCACTTTACACATGGACGTGAGAGCGAGAAACACAGATAATTTCGCTCAAAACGTAAGACAAATGAAGTTTGTCGAGTTACAGTACCAGACTGTCTTACACCATTCAATTGCATCACAAGTCACAAGACATCATCATCAAAGCTGTAAATGTGCCATCTTTTTAAGTTTCTTGGATTCAATCTATCCCCAGCTTTTTAGTTAGCTTAATCCAAAGATGAGATTCCAGAATGACTTGTATAATTATGACTCCATAATCTGGTTATAATCATAATATCACCGATTGGTACAGATTGGAGCATTCATTTTGATCCTCAGATTGTACATCAGGCGGTCTACATTATCCTTTATTAATTAAATGGTTAGTTCGTTATTTTTGAGAAATAACTTAAACTTATGACATAATTAATTTATTCAACAAGAGTATCGGCAAAGAGTTGAGCTTTAAGTTGTAATAATTGGAAGTCTCTCAAATTCCGTTTTTATAGTCGTTCAACAATTTCGAATATCTATATGTATCATATCTTCATCTTTTTCAGAAAATCTCCATGAAAAAAAAAATGATGGGTTTTAGAACCAAAAATTAACCCAAAAATAGAATAGAAAACAGGTAGAAAATATGTTGAATAAATAGGCTTTATCTTTATCATTTTAATACTTATCTATTAAAACTGAAACAGATATGCATATATATATATATAGAGGCTTATAAGCAAACAAATTTATGAGATAAATACGCAACAACCTAAGCATACATTCCTACTAATTACATAAATTGTTTTGACCAAATAAACCAAAGGAATAACAAACTTAGAGAAGATAAGATCACATTTTTAATAACTTTGAATCATTTTACAACATCCCCTCTTGATTCAAAGTTGTAACACTTCTTATGTCTGATGATGTACTTCCCATTACCCTTTAATGTTTGGAACACTTCTCTCCAAAAACTACTTTTGGTACATTTCTCGCCAATATTTTTTTAAAAAATTCTTCTTTAACAAAATGTGTCAAATTGATACTTTCTTCAGTTTTATTTTTACAATTCCTTTGTATATGCCTGAAGTTCTTGCACTTGAAACACTCAGGCTTTTCTTTGTGCCAGCAATTTTCTTCATCAGGAATAGGCTTCTTGCAAATACCACATTGAGATTGAGCTTTTCTGTTTGAAGATGAGGCCTTTGTTAGATAAGCTCCCTCAACTACCTGTTTGAGTTCCTTCTTTTCTCAACATTCTTCTTTGCTTCTGAGCATGCAAGGGCATTGATTAATTCAGGCAATGTAATTTAAATGATATCTCTTGAATCTTCTAAAGATAAACTTTTTGCCTCAAATCTTTCCGACAAGCTTATAAGAATTCTCTCTATGATCCTGCTATCAGGTAGTTGTTCTCCTATTAATTTATTTTACTTACCACCATACTCTTATAGAGTCTCCTTTTCTTTCATCTTTAGAATCTTAAAATCTCTTTTGAGATTTAACACTTGCATCTGCCTTGTTCCATCGTTGCCATGATAGAGTTCTTTCAGTGTGTCCCAAGCTTCTTTGGCTATTTCATAACCATAATTCTTGGAGAAATTGATTCAGATATAGCAACATGAATCAGAGGATAAGGCTCTTAGAGCTTTGGCTTCTTCATCTTCAAAAGCCTTAATTTGATTGAGTGTTAGGTTATTTCCTAGAGGTGGTAATTTCCTTTAAACTTTAACCCACTGCCATAAGCCAATACCTCTTAAGTGAGCTTTCATTTTGATTACTCAAACTTGATAATTCTCACCATTAAAAATTGGTAAATGAGTTGATGTATTGTTGGATGCCACACTGCTACTGTCTCCCAAACGCTCACAGGCTCCTTAAGATTATAAGGAGTTCTAATATCAATGTTAGGTTTTATAACCATAAATTACAATGTGTTGGATCTCGTACCGTTCAGGACAGAAAATGGTACGAAACCAGTAAACAATGGTACCAACCTTAAATACCGGCAGGTACTAGCGTTTACCGGTCGATACCGACCGAAACCAAAAATTTTAGCCGATACCGAAAGTTTTGAAAATTGCAAGGACTAACTTGCAATTTTCGAAACTTAATCCTAATTAACCCCCCCCCTCTTCGCGATTCTTCTACAACTTCTCTGCTCCTCTCTCTTCTCTAGCGATCTCTCTCTCTCCCCGTGAAGTTGTTGTCTCTTCCTCGCCGGCTCGCCTTCGACATCTCCTCCTTCCTTCGACCACTAGTTCATCCTTCCTCAGCCATCACTCCTCGCGGCTCACGATCTCTCTCTCTTCCTTCGACCTCAACCATCACTCCTTCGGTCCTCCTTCCTTCGGAGCACGTTGTCGCCGACCGTCCCAGCCACACCGTACCATCCGTCGCACCACCAAGGTGCGACCCAATGTCAACCCCATAGACCCGATTGTTTGGGTGTATGCTTTTCTATTTTTTTCATTTTTCGTGACATTTTGAATCTTTGATTGTATTGGTCGTTGGATGATGGTGGATTGGATGGTGGATTTGGGTAAAACATTTGTGTTGTGTTTGTTAACATACAGTGTTAGATTGGATGGCGGATTTGAGTTAAAAGATTTGCGTGGATGTCGGATTTCGGCTAGGAATGGATATTGAAGTTGAATCATGAATGGGTTTTGTGAATGTTGAACAGAAATTAGATTTGGATTTTGAAAGTGGATTGGAAATTTGAAATGCCGAATGGACTATTTTATAAATTTTAAAAATTTTAGGGACTATTTTATAATTTAAAAAAATTCTCCAAAATAGTACCCGGCACTGACCGATACCGGTACAGTTCCGTTCTAGAATTCAATCCGGTACCAAGTCTGGTACAGTATTCATAACATTGATAAATTAGCCCAAAAATAGAGTAGAAAAGAGGTCGATAATATTCTAAATACTTAGGCTTTATCTTTATCCTTTTAATACTTATTTATAAAATCTGACACAAATATGCCTATATATAAATAGGCTTACAAGCAAACAACTTTATGAGATAAATACGCAACAATCTAAGCCTATAATCCCACTAACATAAACTATTTTGACCAAATAAACTAAAGGAATAACAAATTAAAAATATAGGACCACACTTTAAACAACTTTGAGTCATTCCCTCTTGATTGAAAATTGTAAGACTTCGTGCATATGATGATGTACTTCTCATCACCCTTTAACGGTTGGACCACTTCTCTCCAAAAACTGGTTCTTTGTGCACTTCTCACAAATAATAAAACAAATTTTCTTCTTCTTTAGCATCATATGCCAAATTGATACTTTCTTTAGTCTTATTTTTGCAATTCCTTTGTATATGCCCAAACTTCATGCACTTGAAACACTGAGACTTTCCTTGTGCCAACAATTATCTTTGTCATATCTAGGCTTCTTACAAATCTGACATTAAGATTAAACTTTTCCTTTTGAAAATGAGGCCTTTGCAAGATAAGCCCCCTCAACTTCCTGTTAAGTTCCTTATTTTCCTAACATTCCTTTTTGCTTCTAGGTATGCAGAACATTGATAAATTCAGGCAAGGTAATTTGATTGATATCTCTTGAATCCTCTAAAGATGAAAATTTTGCCTCAAATATTTCAGGCAAGCTTACAAACACTTTCTCTATGATCCTGCTATCAGATAGCTATTGTCCCATCAATTTAATTTTATTTACCACCATCATTAGGCTGTTAGAAAACTCTTGTAGGGTCTCCTTTTCTTCCATCCTTAGAATCTCAAAATCTCTTTTGATGTTTAACACTTGCATCCGCCCTGTTCTATAATTGCCATGATAGAGTTCTTTCATTGTATCCCAAGCTTCCTTGGCTATTTCACAACCTATAATTCTTAGGGATATTGATTCGACTAAGGCTCTTGGAGCTTTGACTTATTTATCTTTATAAACTCTAATTTGATTGAGTGTTGGGTTATTTCCTAAAGATAGTATTTGCCTTTCACCTTTAACTCACTGCCACAAGCCAATACCTTTGAAGTGAGCTTTCGTTTTGATTGCCCAAACTTGATAATTCTCACCATTAAAAATTATATGTGAAATGCCATTGACGAACAGGTAACTTTGGATCCAAGAATCAAATGCCATTGACGAACATTCTGGTTTGTGAAAGTTTTTATGTTTGGGGAATAGATTTTATGGGACCGTTCCCGTCCTCTTTTGGAGAATTACATCCTATTGGCGGTCGACTACGTTTCTAAGTGGGTTAAAGCTAACGTTACTATATCTGATGTCGCTAAAACGATTATTGACTTTGTTAAATCAAATATTTTTGTCAGGTTTGGAATGCCTCGAGCAATCATCAGCGACCGAGGAATGCACTTTTGCAACAAGATTTTCGAAACATTGATGAAAAGATGTGGTATTACGCATCGAATCTCTACCGCCTACCATCTGCAAACCAGTGGACAAACTGAGGTATCCAACAGGGAAATCAAATCTATACTAGAAAAAATGGTCAACCCAAACTGAAAGGATTGGAGTCTTAGACTAAATGATGCTTTGTGGGCCTACCAGACTGCATACAAAACTCCTATAGGTATGTCGCCTTGCAAACTAGTTTTTGATAAGCCTTGTCATTTACCTGTGGAAATTGAACATCAAGCTTATTGGGCCGTGAAGCAATTGAACCTGGATCAATTGGAGGTAAGCACTAGTAGGAAATTGCAATTGCAAGAATTAGAGGAGATTCGTAATGAAGCGTATGAAAATTCGAAAATTTACAAAGAAAAAACTAAAGCTTTTCATGATAGAATGATTTCTAGGAAACAGTTTTCCATTGGACAAAAAGTTCTTCTTTATCATTCAAAGCTTAAGTTATTCCTAGGAAAATTACGATCTCATTAGCTTGGCCCGTTTATTGTTACCAACATTTTCCCTCATGGTGCGGTAGAAATTCAGAGCATTGATACTTCTAAAGTTTTCAAGGTCAATGGACACCGCCTTAAGACATATTATGAAAATTCGCCAATTGATCAGGATGAAGAAATAGGGTTGGCACTGCCAACCTATCTCTGAATCGATAAGTTACATCATAAGTCCAGCTAATGACTATAAAGAAGCATGTTCGGGGCAACCCGTAAAGTGTTCAAGTTTGTCAGTGTTCTTTCTTTAATAGTTTTACTTTCATTATTTAGTCAAGACTTTCAATTTATTTTTGTTATTTTATTATTAGTTTCTGTCATGTTGATTTTTAATTTTCTTTTTCCATCAATTAATTACAATTAAAATTAAAAATTAAAAAATCAAAAAAGAATTTTGCTCTTGGTTTCCGCCCATTCCATTAGTTCCCCCCCCCCCCAAATTTTACACCATTTCCATTTTCTGCTATTCACCGACCTCCCCTCCATTCTTTTCTACCTTCACCGCCGACCACCAGGCCTTCTTGAACCTTTGATTTCACCAAATTTCTCCACTCATTCAACCCCCATTCCCTCTACTTTGTCGATTTAGACCTAACCCTCCTAAATCCCTAATTTCCCTCCCACAGCCCAAAATCTTCCCAAATTATTTTCAACCTAGATCCCTTCGTGACCACCTGTTCAATGCCGATAATCAACCTTCCTCTCCCTCATTCCACTAATTTCAACTTGTTCTTCAACAATCACGACACAACCTTATTTTTTCCCCTCCATTAATGCCATCAATTGTTGACTTCATTTCTACTCACGCAAATCCCTAATAATTTTTGTTTCTTTTCTTTCTTTGGTCCACAACCTCTAGTTTGTTCTCCCAAATTTACGAAAATTCCCTCACCCATTCCCCTCCAACGTCGATTCCATAACCCCTGCACTTTCCTCTAACAATTTATTCTACCCCCACGTGAACATTCTTTTGTGATTTATGTGAGTGTTTTCCCTTGATTTGCAGGTCATTCTTCACCGATTGGGACAATGCCAAGGACCAAGGATGATGCCTGACGACTTCCCTCTACCACTCAACCAGTGATCAACGTCGCCCCACCACCTTCGAGATCACGTCTTCAGTCCAATAGAGGAAAGGAGGTGGAGACCCAGACCCAATTGAACATCAAAACAGTGGGTTGCAATTCCTTCGCATTATTGGAAGACATCGACAAATTCGAGCAGCTCCGCGAACGCCAGATTTACCCATGTAAGTCGATTCAGTCTGACACACTTGAGGCTTTACAGGTATATGATTCCTTTATGCAATTAACGGGTACTATTGTGTGGAGTGCGTTTGCTAGAATCAATTGTCCCGCTTTTAAGGAATTAACGAGGGAATTTTACACTAAATTTCAATTTAATTGCGACAAGGATTTTAACTTACATACCAAAGAAGCTACTGAATTTAGATTAATGGGGACGGAATTTGCTTTGTCAATTGCTGAGTTTAATGTTGCTTTGGGTTTTATATCTAATGCTGAAATTGATTCCGAGTTATTTATCAACTCCCAATGTGACTTTCATGCTGATTTTAATGTTTCGAAAATTTGGCGTCAATGGTCTGTCGACCCCCATCCTTACAATGCTAGCTTGTTCAAGAGTTATTTTCTTAGGAACCCGGTTTTCAAAATTATTCAGAGGTTGCTAACTTTTAATTTTTCTGGTCGAAAGGATGCTGCAAGCACTTTATCTGTTGGGCCCCGATTCATAATGAGGCATGTTTAAATTATTTTGAGGATTTTAGTTTGATGAATTTGTAATTTGGTTGGAATAAATTGAGGATTTTATTGCTTAGGTTATGATTATTAAATGAAGAAATTAGTGAAATTAGATTTATTGAGAATTATTATATTATGATGCATTGTGAGTACTAACAGAATTATATGATTTGAGGATCCTAGGAAATTAGGTTATAGAATTTAAATGAATAAGAAGGTTTGAGGATAATTGTTTTAATTGATGGAATTTAGAAGTCTAAATTGGAATTTTTGCTGAATTGGTAGAATTAAATGTTAGAATTAAATGCATAAGATGGTGTTAGAATATTAAATTGGAGTTTGTTTTATAAGGTGTTGGAATTAAAAAGAATAAGATAATGATAGGATAAAGTAGGAAGTGTATATATGTTTGTAAGGCTTAAGGTATTAGAATTGGGCTTGTAGCCTTGGATATATCTTTTAAATGAAGAAGTATGGAAATTGGGCTTGGAATCTTGGGCTTAAGTATGAGTTAAATGAAGAAGAATGAGTCTTTTGGGCTAGGGTTTTTAAGGTGAGTTAAATGTAGAAGAGATTAAACAATTGGGCTAGGTCCATGTTATTTGTTATTAAAAGAAAAAGAAGGAAACAAAATGAAGGAAACAATTGGGCTTGGGTTAGCCCTTTTTCATATCACTTAAATGGAGAATGACATGAGCACTTGGGCTAGGGTTTTGTTTAGGGTCCATTAAGTTAACTTAAAAGAGAATGAATGAATTAAAAAAAAAAAAAGAAGAAACCTAGTGAAGTGTCGTGTGTGGCTTGGTGAGGGACGAATTCTTTATGTTTTAAAGGTTTAAAAATCAAGTTTTTTTCCTAGCTAATGAAGTGTAGTCGTATAAGGCTTAGGTTTCCATAAGTTTAAGACTCATTTTCCTAAGGCTTTAGAGGAAGGTTCACGACACTTCAAGAACAAAAGGTAGGTTCACGATTTTTTCACCAAAGAAGAGAGATGAAGGTGGCTTTCGGCCATGGGAGAAGAGAAAGAGAGAAGGTGATGTTCGGCTAGCCAAAGGAAGAAGAAGAAGAAGAAGAAGAAGAGAAGATGGAGAAGAAAGAGATAGAAGGATGTCGTGGGTCACTACTTCAAGGTATAGATTTCGAATTTCATGGCTTTGTTGATAGGGTTTTGTTCTTCTTGCTTACATATGGGGGTTGGAAGATGATTGGTGAAGAAAGAAAAGGAAAAAGAAGAGTTAATGGAAGTGAGAAAAAAATCAGAATTTCGTGGGTTGCATCTAGGTTAGGGATTTTCGAAAATTTGTTGGCTTTTGAGATAGGTTTTGATGCCAATGACTTAGATA
>JANZLX010000212.1:15634531-15659908 GCA_025531955.1 Erythroxylum orinocense
TTCCTTAACTCTTTTCCTTTAATTTTTATGCTTCTTTAACATTGCGGACAATGTTAGTTTAGGTGTAGGGGAGTACTTTAGATTTTTAATGTGGATAATTTTGGCTTTTATGTGTGTATTGCTGGAATATTGCAGTTGTCTTTGGTTGATTTTTGGTTGGAGTTGCATGTTGACCCATAAAGCTTGATCATAGTAGTTTGGATGAGATTGGGGGTATGCATGAAGTTGATTAGGGCTAAGTAAGTTTTAAGATGGAACATATTGATTGATTGCAATAGCCGATCTCATAGACTCAATCAAAAATTTTGACATTGGAGTGATGGAGTAAATTGTGAAACGAAAGTAGATTCATAAATTAAATTAAACCAGTGAGTAAAATTGAGCCTAAATGGCATCACTTTTATGTCATACTATTTCCTTAGATTGAGTGATGCTCCACTATTTATGTTGTCTTCAGAAATTGCATAGAACCGGTTTGAGTTGTTTGATCATATGGGCTATAGAAGTGATTAAGGCCTTCCTTAATTTTACACCATTAGCCTAAAAATTGACTCACCTATTCAATTGTCCTTTGAAAACACTTTTGAGCCTTATCCTTGTTCTTGAATTTATCATTAGAAACTCAAATACCCCATTAGCCTTTCCCCTTCACAAGATGAATAAAGCATTGAGTAATTTGGGACTTTTGTTCTATATTGTGTCCTGAGATACTTTTATAAGTACTTCTACTCATGTGTTTATTGTTTCCCCTCATTCTTAGCGTTATTCGGAAAAAAAGAAAAAAAAAGAAAAAGGGAAAAAGAAAAAATCAGAATAAAAAAAAAGAAAAGAAGAAGAAAGAATAAAGCATAGTAGCTTGAGTTAGTATGAGTAGTTGTAGTCCTTTTCATTCATGTTTATCTTAGAATTTTAATTATATTTTCCTTTTCGCTTGATACTTTGTGAATGCTTGTGATGAAACCTTTGTCATCTTTTTACCCCACCTATGAACCTAGCCCAATTACAACCTTGCATAAAGTCCTCGTGATTTATTAGCCCATGTGATCTGAATGACTAAGAAGTAGTAAAATTGCAAGCCTATGGTAGTGCAACATGTTAGAGTGAGATTTGAGCGAAACACCTTATCCGCAAACACTTGAGTATAAAAGCAAAATCCGTGAGAAGAATTCACTTTAATTTCATGTTTGCTTTTGAACAAAGATGCATTTTTTTTACTTTGTTTATTTGCATTGGGAAAAGCAATTATAATATATGTTGCAAATTAAAACTTACTAGCCTAAGTTGATGGATTGTGTGCACTTGATTTCTGAATGATGAATTGATTGAGTATAATGGTTTGATAAGTTGCTCGAGAGCGAGCAAAGGTTCAGTGTAGGATAATTTGTTAAGTCAATTAAAATGCATATATTTTAGACTTAATTTTGATTGATGTATTGAAATTGGTATCCAAAAATTAATGAAATTGTGTTATAAATGTTCACAGATGGTCTTCAATACCATAAAGACGAAAATGAATTAAAAAGAAGAAAAAAATGGAAAGAAATCCGAAATTCTCATATTAGCCGAAATTCAAAGGTAGTGGTGTGGTTCAAAGGAAGGAAGGAGCTGGACAATTATAAAGCATGGTGTTCTTGGACCAGAAGCACTTTGAAATGGTTGATTTTCATTTTCTAGGTCTGATTCTTTCCTCTAATTGCTTCTTAATCGTCTCCAACAATCCATCTAATTATCAAATTGTGAACATCAAATCGTACAGATTTAAATTAAAATGTAACTGTTGAAAAAAAATATATCGACAAATGAAAAAACGTAGATTAAATGGAGTCTTGTCTGTGTTGACTCTTACACTTGTTTAGCCACTCTCCTGTTATCTGCAAAGCGCTTGAAGGGGTCATGCTTTGTTGGCACCTCCATGGCACCAAAAACTCCATAACCACTTTCCTCCTGCACCACATTGTCATGTTCTTGGTCAAGTGCTAGAATTTCATCTTTATATTTACCGCTCTCAATGCTGGAGTTAACTTTAGGCCTAGGATAAGTTCCTTTGAGCATGCTGACCACTTCTTTCATGGTAGGCCTTTTATCTGGCTCGTTTTGCACGCATAGAGCTGCAACATTGATGGTTTGCTTCAATTGTCTCTCGTCCAAGTTCCCTCGAAGCTTTGAATCAACAATGTCCTTAAACTTGCCTTGAATGATCAGTGGCTCAACCCATTCTGTTATGGTCCTCTTAACTCCACCTGGGAGCTTTTCTATTGGTTTCCTTCCAGTGATAATCTCTAGCAAGAGAATCCCAAAGCTATAAACATCACAACTCTCTGAAACTTTTCCCCACATAGCGTACTCTGGTGCTAAGTACCCCAATGTGCCCTTAACTCTGGTGGTCATGTGGCTCACTCCTTCTGGGATTAGCTTTGCGAACCCGAAATCAGCAACTAGAGGCTCGAAATCTGAATCCAGGAGGACATTACTGGCTTTTATGTCTCTGTGAATGATGTGTGGAGTCACCTCGTGGTGCAAGTACCTGGTGACATTAAGATGTGGGTTATTGTTAAAATTTTTGGGCTAGATCTACAGGAACAAACTAGTGAACCATCCATGACTTTATCCTAAATTCCTACCATATCTGTCTCATCAGTCATCAGCAGTTGTATGATCCTATGATTGCCAGGTCGAATTTATAACAAAAGCAAATGAAACAGATGGAAGGCGTTTATCGACGTCTTTAAAATGTGGAATCAGATTCATATTCCTGTATTGCCTATTGATAATCCCAACAATTATGTATATGAAAATTGCTAATTTTACAGCTAGATGAAGCTTACAGTAGGCCTTCTGCCGACCCAATTGCAATCTTCATCCTCTTTTTCCAGTCTAATTGAACCTCTGAAGCAAATTGACCATGGAGATGGGATAGCAAGCTGAGATTAGGCATGTAATCATATACGATAAGACGTTGGTCAGTCCCAACGCAATAGCCCCGGAGTCCTAGCAGATTCTTGTGCCTAACTCTTCCAAGAACTTCAACTTCTACAGCAAATTCCATTTCGGCTTTCGAATTCATTGCTTTCAATTTCTTAACAGCAATCTGCATTGCATAAAATGAATCGACAAATTTTGTTTAGACCATCATGAATGAGATGTAAGTTGATTAAGGTAATTACACTACCTGTAGACCATCTGTAGTTTTACCCCAGTAGACACTTCCAAAGCCTCCTTCTCCAAGCTTGTTGTCCTCACTGAAACCATTAGTTGCCGTATGTAACTCCTTGTATGTGAATATTTTCCACGAATGATTACTACCACCAGCAATTATGTTTGTCCTGCAGAGTGTTAAACCAATCCCATCAATCAGAAACACAATAAAACATGTGAATGAAATTCAGATCTTACGTACCCTTCATCAACCGCCTTTTTCCCACAACAACTCAAGGATGATCCCATAGCTTGCACTATGGGAGTGCTCAGCTCCAGTTCAGCTTCCCCAATGTTGGCCTTCTTCTTTTAAACAAAGACAAAAGAAGCGAAAACTGATCTACTGCAGCCGACCTTGGCCGGCTCTCTGTTAATTGAGGAATGGTTCAATCGGACATAACTAAGTTAAATCTGTTAAAAATCGAATGAGTGCATACAATACAGTCTTCTTTCATGCGAAACAAATATATTAGTGCAGATTTACATCTTTCTAGTAGTAACATATGCGCTTTAACTTCCATTTGTCCAATTCTCCTATTAAACAAAAATTAATATGTAATATTCCTCGAACAACTTTTTTGGATGTTCCGTTATAAAATTTAACGTTCAGATATTTAATTACCTTAGTGTTTCATCTATTCTTTTGGAAATTTGTGCTGATAAAAGATTTTAGTTTAAGCAGCTAAAGGCCTAAAACAACTTATGAAAATGCCATATATGGGGTGATTATAAGAATGAATGATGCATTAAGGGCTTCTGTATGCAAAACTTTTGATTGTACACCATGCATAGTCCGCCTAGGTTAATAATGTCAGATAGCGTGGAGAAGTTTTGTTCAGTTCTTTATCTGTATTTGATTCTTAAATGTGACATCAATGATAAAAGAAAAAACACACAAGAGGCAGGTGATTGTATGTATAATTTTTTTCGCATATAATAAATATATCCTTGTTAAAACAGTAGGAGCCTGTCAAACAATAAAACCTTTTTAATCGGCAAGAGCTTGTTAGTCAATTGGAGCCCATTGTGAGATAGGACCTTGCTTAAACGAAAAGAACCTACTAAATGATAAATCCTATTAAAATAATTTAAAAATAGAAGGCTTTCGTTAAAACTGAAAGGAAGCTCTTGCAAGTTAAAAATAGAAGAAGCCTTTTATAAAGGTGAAGGAGCCTCTTCAAAACAATACACACACAATATAATGTGGAATTTTAAAAGTTAAAAAGAGAGAGAAGAAAGACGCAATCAATTTATTTTAGTTCGGCTTACAACCCAAGCCTACGTTCAATCTCCAAATATCCAACTTGAGTGTTTCACTTTAAAAATTGAATATTAAATTTAGCAAGCCTCTCCAAACTCACAAGTACTTATTTTTCAAGGTTATCCAATCTTTCACACTCGAAGTATATAACAAGCTTCTAAAAAGCTCACATAAAAACACAATAATAGTTTCTCTTTTAATAGAGTGATTTCACTTTCTAAAGCATAATAATAATGATATGATTCTCATGTATAGATGCTGCTCAAAATGTTTCGATAGTCTTAATATGTTCCTTCTTCTTCATAAGTAATGTTGCTCTTTCTTAAATAGTCAATTTCTTCAACTAGATATTACGCCTCTCGCATCTTTAGTCAACAAGATGGAGTTAATCTTGAATAACTTCGATGCTATCTTTGCCAAAAATCTTTTAGTAATCACGGAGCTAATATATGGCCTTCATAATTAGTAGGAACCTTTCGGATAAACTATTTCTATTAAGGTAAATTCATAAAGAAGGTTCCTACAAGAGAAAAAGTATATTTCTTATGATTTTATTTACTTTTTGAGAATTACACTGTTAATTTTACAAGGAAATAAATCCAATTTGAATTTTGAAATATTAAACAGTTATAATCAAAATCGTTAAATATAAACCTTGAGCTAACAATCTCCCTTTTTTAATGATGAAAAGCAATAATAGATATATTTTTCAAAATTCAAAGAGATAATAAATGATTTCGACAAATACTTGTGACTTTTATATGTTCAGTCATAATTAACAGGAGTCTGCCTCTTAAGAAAGGAACCTATTGTTTATCTATCACATATTTTCACAATTTTCAAAAACATAATCAATCACATATGTATTCGAGCAGCATTGAGAAATATGTATTTAGAAATATATCATCATATATGCAAAACATATACAAAATTATATAATATAAACTCTCCCCCTTTGTCATTATCAAAAATAAAGGAACATAGGGAGGAAATAAAACAAAATGAGATAGAGGAAAAGAGTAAATGATGCATCAAACAAAACCATAAGTATAGATAAAACCAAGCAAAAAGCAAGTATCAACAGAGTTATTGAAGAGATTCAAGGATTCTTTTGAGTAAAATCTGCATGTCAAAAAGTTAATTCTACATGTTGTCTATTTATTCTTGCATTTGATCTTGATTGGCTTGAATGTTCTTTAGTTGTTGTTAGAGATTTGCACTATTTTCATCTTGAAAAGGAACATTAGCTCGCTGATATGAAGAAGAACCATAGTTTTTATTCTTCTCTTTCATATTTATTTTCTACCCAGACATTGTTTTGCAATTTGTTTCCGACTAGTAAGGAATGGAGCGGTGAAACTTAGTCGGTGAATATCAACTCAAATTTGCAAAAGGTACTCCATAATGGTTGAAAATCTTGGTTAGCATCATTCTATAAGGTAGGTAACTAGTTGTATTCTTGTGATTCCCTTTATCCACTATAAACCTTAAGATCACTGCAAGGAGATTCATTCTATTTCCTTTTAGCAAATTATACACTACATAAGTGTCTAGTAAATTGCACCTTTCAACAGAACTACTCTTGGGCAAAATAGAAGTAGTTGAAAATGATCCAAGGCATCGTGGTAGTAAGTGAAATGACCTACTCTAAGGTCTCCTATATTAGATTTAACAACTTATCCAAATCATCAACATCCCATTTATGACAAGAAAATCAATTCTCCCAATAGGAGCTATGTCTAGTATATCTCCTAAAGTCTCTTCAGGAATTATAATCCCACTCTCACGTACCCATGAAACAATGCTAGCTTTCCATCAATTACTTCCTTTCTCATGTGTGTGTAAAATGCCCCGACTAGCTCATCACACACTGTCTAATCTAATTTTAGGAAAATTTCCCATCCAATTGCAACAAAGTAAGGAGAGATAGGTATACCTATCTATCTTATCAAAAATCATAAGAGGCAAGACTCTCCCAGCAACGATCCTACTTTTCTTATACTGCATTTTATAGCAAATTTCAGCTTCTGTTAATTGAAACATTTTTTATGGTATTGATGTCTTTCCTTTTTATGCAGCTATTTTTATCTTCTTTTCTCTGTTGTCTTTAGGAATCATCTTTTCATGAAACAACTCATTTCTATCAATAGAATCCTTGATAGTTTCTTTAGTCAAAGGTGCTTTTCCTTTCTTTTTTTCTTCCTTTTTTTCTTTTTTGAATTCTTCTTCAACTTTCTTTTCAACATAAGTTGTTTCTTTCTGTTCAAAAAATTTCTCAGCTTGCTTTGCAAGACTTCCTCTAATTCGTGGTTGTTTGATCAACTGAGAAGGTTCTTCATCTGAATCATCATCGTTTATAACCCAATGTACTTCTAATACTTAGGGTTCATTAGCATATGTTTCACCATGACGATCGATAGAAGTTGGAGTTTTTTGGTCCTTTTGATCTAGTTCGTGCCATTGTAAAAAAGATGGATAAGATTTAGAAGATTTGAGATGAAAATAGAAAGTTGGAATGCAGAGAGTCAAGAGCGATGCTTCGAAGAACAATAAGGGTAAGTAGAGGAAAGAAGTCTGTTTCTGGCATATTAGGTGTTTCTTGAACGTTGATCTTGTGTGAAGATGAACAATCATACACCAATACAAGAAGTATGATTGTTTGTGTATCTTTTGACAGATCCGTACTGCCTCTTATTAGAACTTCACTCTTCTCTTTAAATGTTGTAACATCAAAACAAAGGAAATTACCTTTTTACTACATGTGTAATTTTGTTCTATTAAATTGAGAGGAGTTTTCTCAAACAAAGAGGCTTTTTAAACTAGAACGGCCTACTAAACCAAGAGAGAGTTTCCAAGGGATTAGAATAGAAGGATCTTGTTAAATGAAGTGCAAAGACAAGTAGCAGAGAATATTCATGTAGAAATAATATCAGAGAGTTTGCACATCCAAGCTCTTTTCTTAACATGCAAAATCTATCTTCAGAGAGTGGCTTGGTGAAAATGTCAACTACTTGATTTTCAGTACTAACTTGCAAAAGATCAATGATTCTTTCTAAAACATGATGTATAAGAAAATGATGTTTGTTTAGTCCTAGAATGATGCATATAGCTTTTAAAATAATTTATAACACTCTTATAATCACATAATATAGGAATATGAGAAAAGTTTAGAGAAAAATAATGTAGTTAATGCTTCATCCATAAGACAACAGCTTGCAGTTGTTGTGTATTTCATTTCTGTCATTGATAGCTGATAAATGTGAATTACATCATGTTTTAGGGCTTAGTTTGATATGTATTTAAATGTTAACTTAATCGTTAGGGTTAGAATTGTGTTAGTATGTTAATTAATTATGTTTAAGTGTTTTTATGGGTTAATACAAGTCTTTGAGCTTAATTATTATGTCTTTGAGTTACCTTGATGTGTTTATTAGTATTTCAGGGTTAACATCGAAAAAAAAAAGAAGTTTCAAAGACACTCGGGCCGAAATGGCACAACAGACCATGATCGTGATAGAAGCACCAGAGTCAGCCCATGGTTGTGGCCCATATGCCACGATCGTGGTAGAAGCCCATGACATGGCCCACAAGCATAGCCTGATTGCCAAGATCATGACAGAAGGCTCAAGTGTGGCCCACGGTAGTGGCTTGTATTGAGCAGACATGCAGATACTCAAAAATATGAAGTTTTGAGGGAGTTTTTGGACCTTTAGAATCCTGAAAAAATCCTAGGGCTGCCTAGAACACAAACTGTACATAAAGAATCTGAAAAAGACGTTGAATGAGCTTTTGCATCAGCCACTTCAGAGAGAAACCCTAGAGAGAGTTGTTGAGAGATTGATAGAGAGAAGTGGAGAAGAAGTTGACATCATCGTACTTCCCGAATTTGGAGTTTCCCAACATTGCTGCCTTTCGTCTCCATTTAGAATTGTACTTCCTGTTTCTTTTTTCATTTTTACTATTGTATAGAATTGGGAATAGCAGTTTGATGATAGGATTATGAATGTTGAGATATTCTATACTCACCTTCGGGTTTTTTATCTTTAATTTAATAAAATCTGATTGTTTATGTTTAGTGGATTTTTTGTAATTGATTTCTATGGTTGCATAATTTGGTAATAAACTGAGAGGGTGAATCTAATGAAAAATAATTAAATTAGGCTGACGAAATTTAGGTGATTTAATAAGAATGAGAAATTAATCAAATCGGGTAATTGCATGAAGAGAGATCTCATATAGGTTCCTGATAGTTTATTGAACAACTTTAGATCTTATAAGGGTTTTGGATAGATTGTTAATTGAGAGATTGCAATTTTCCATAATCTGATTAGGGTTTATAATTTAGGGTTAATGGTTATATCTTAGAGAGAGTAATCAACCCTAGGATTGTCTAGGACCAACAATCCAATAATTCATAATCAATTAGGTTAGCGTTAAAGATAGGTAAAAATTCTCCTTTCTCTTAATTGATAGTTCCTTTAGGTTGATTCTTGAGTGTAGTTGCAACTGCTACTTTGTTAATATTTTCATAATTGATTCTTGGAATTGAGTTGCATTATTGAATTAAATTCTTGCCTTAGTTTTGTTACACTTTGAATTATTGCAAATTGTTTTGGCCTTAGATTTTAGGATTAGATTATCCCTCCTCATGGGATCGGCACCATAGGTATGATGCAAATGACCCATACACTTGTGGATGATCGAGGTTATTAATTATAACTTACACACATCGGAAAACCACGATCAAATCTGTTTTGCAATTTTGCTTCTTGTAGGATCAAGATACTAAACATCCTCCAAGAGATTGTCGGTGACCAGTTGTGCCTTTTCGATCGACTTTATCACCTGCATAATCTACATCAAAATAACCCACTATGTCAAATGAATAAGTTTTTGGAAACCATAGTCTAAAGTCTATAGTTCGTTGTAGATATTAAAGGATTCTGTTGACTGCTTGAAGGTGGCTTTCTTTTAGATTTGATTAAAAGCATGCACAAAGACAGGCATTAGGCATAATGTCTGGTCTTGAGCTTGTAAGATATACTAGTGATCCAATCATTCCTTTATACTTTTTCTCATCCATAGCTTTGCCTTCTTTGTCGTTATCAAGTTTAGTTCCAGTGTACATGGGATTACCCATCGGTTTGGCATTTTTAAAATGATATTTCTTGATGAGTTTCTTTGTGTTTTTATCTTGGCTAATGAAGAATTTTTTTTGTTTATATTATTTGTAATCCAATAAAGAATGATAATTCTCCCATCATGCTCATTTAAACTCCCCTTGCATTAATGCTAAGAATTATTCGCAAAAGGATGGATTAGTAGCACTAAATTTTATATCATCAACATATATTTGTACTGTGAGTAAATCATTCTCCTTTCTTTTAATAAATAATGTTTTATCAAACTTTTCTCTTTCAAAATTATTCTCAAGCAAAAGTGACTTAACCTCTCATACGATGCTCAAGGAGTTTGCTTTAGACCATACAGAGCTTTGGATATCTTCGTCACATAATCTGGATGGTTTTCATCTTCAAAACCTAGGGGTTACTTAACAAATACTTCTTAATTAATGTAACCATTTAAGAATGTACTTTTAACATCCATTTGGAGCAATGTAAAGTTTCTATAGCATGCAAAGACAAGTAAAATTTTAATCAATTCCAATATAGGAACATGTGCATAAGTTTCATAGAAAACAAAACCTTCCTGTTGATTGTAACCTTGAGTTACAAGTCTAACTTTCTTTCTTACCACCCTACTATTTTCTTCAAGTTTGTTTTGAAATACCCACTGATCCCCAACAATTGACTTGGTTTGAGGACGAGGTACTAGATTCTAGACTTTGCTTTTGTTAAATTGATTCAGTTCGTCTTCTATGGTTAATACCTAGTTTTCGTCAGTAGGAGCTTCTTTAACGGTCTTTGGTTTTATTTGTGATATGAGAGCCACAAAGTTGTTCTTGAACGATGATCTTATTCTTAGACTTTCAGATGGATCTCCAATAATATATTGATGTGTATCAAAACCTCTCCATTCTTTCGATGTTTTTCATTGCATAGGCTCATGCCAAAATAAAGGGACCTGCTCTGTTCTAGCTTCATAGGAATCTTTTTGATTTTGTGATTCTGAGGGTATTATTGGTGTAGTTTGACTCTCTGATGTATTTTTAGGAATCAAAAGATGCTCTTCATCATCTGAGTCAACTGTTGTTGTCGATGATAATGCTTCATCAAATACCACGTGTAAATTTGGAGTAATCATCTACTAGAACAAAACCGTAATGTTTACCATCAAAATTGAGTCAGAGTGGAACCGAATAAATATATGTGCACAAGTTTAAGTGGTTGGCTAGTAGACACCATATATTTGGAGGAAAGCTACTTCTGACTTGTTTACCTTTTAAACAAGCCTCACAAACCCGATTGCTTTCGAACTTTAAGGTCGATCCTCCTCCTACTAACTTGTTTTTAGAAAATTTTGATAAAATGCTCATGTTGGAATATTCGAATCTCCTATCATGTATCTCAAACAACCATTATCAACTATCCATTAATTTTCTCTTGTCTTTATTTTGAAACACATCTGTAAAAAAATATTATCACATTTTAGGTGCCCAAATTTTTTTGGGTCCTTTTGGGTTAGTATTTTGACCTTTCGATCTCCAATCATATATTTGAGATAATTTCCTTTTACAAAAATTACAAGAATGACCAATGTAACCATGTTTACCATAGTAATCGCACAAAACAGATGAATGATAGTTATTATGATTTTTCCACTTAGTTGGTTCCTACTGTTTTGGCTATAACTACCGTTGGATTAAATAAAAAAGTTTTTGTATGGCCTAATATTGTTATTTTCATTTTATCCTATTTTGACCTTACCAAAAATGCGTTTACTACTTCTAAGTAATGCATCAAGATTCTTCCTTCCATCAATGAAATTTTCCAAATCTTTCTCTAGAGATAAAATATTTCCAGCATTTTTCTCCTTTTCAAGTTCTAAGGCAACCATTTTTTCTCCTAACTGTTTTACCTTATCAGAATCAACTTCGAGGGCGTATTTTCTAACTTAGCTACTCTTTCTTCCAAAGCTTTATTTTTAGAAACTTTTTGCTTATAGTCAATCTCAAGAGTTATATTTTTGGTCATCAAATTTCATTCACAGATTCTAATGATTTAATCTTACTCTTTTGAGATGTATCATTATTTTTGGACTTCCCATTTTCTTTGAAATACTTAACCGTCAATCTGTTGTACTGATCATACAATTTATGATATGCATTTTCAATTCATCAACTTCAATATCAGATTCAGAGTAATATACCTCATCATCTCCTAATTTAGCCATAAAGCAAACTTTTCTGACTTCTTTTGGTTCTTCTTCTTTAAAGTTTTCAAAATCCTCATCCAACCAAGCTACAGTCCTTGCCTGCTTTCTGAATTTTCTATTCTCTAACTTGTTTTTTTTTTGAAAAAGAGGACATTCTGGTATTGTGTGTTCAGGCTTCCTACAATGATGGCATATGATTTGATTGTTTTGTGTATTGCTATTGTTGTTGTTGCCTTTTGATATGAACCTGTTGTTTTCGGCTTTCTTATTTCCTTCTCTTTTCTTCATTAGCTTTTTTTTAATATAAAAAATAGACATATTTTTTTACCTTAAAGTTGAACTCATCATCTCCATCTATTTGCAACTTATTGTCACTTTCATCACCATTTGATTTGTAAGTTGCTTTAAGTGTCATTCCTTTTTTGTAGGAAGATCCTTCATCTCGCCTAAGCTCTGTTTCATGGATCATTGGATTTCCTCGTAGCTAGTGGAGTGAAATAGTGTCTATATCCTTTACCGTTTCTATAGCTGTCACTTTGGGCCTCCATTCCTTTGGTGGTGACCGCAGAATCTTTGTTACGAGCTCGTCATTAGGATATATCTTTCCCAAGTTATTTAGAGCTATGATGATGTTGTTGAAGTGTTCGAAGAATTCATTTATGGTCTCTCCCTATTTCATGCCAATAGTTTCGAACTGATGCACTAAAAGACTTATTCTATACTTCTTTACCTCATTTGTTCCTTCAAACGAGACTTGAAGTTTGTCCTAGATTTCTTTTACTATAGAGCATCAGGATATCTTTTCATATTCTTCTGGAGACAATGCATATATCAGGTGATGTTTTTCCTTAACATTTAGTTGTGCATTTCTCCTATCAACATCAATCCATGCATTTCTCCTATCAACATCAGTCCACACTTTTATATTACCGGAGGTGGGAATTGTAGCACCAACTTTAATTTCTTGCTATAATTCGGTATCTTTATATTGGAGATATATGGTTATTCTCTCTTTTTAGTATGAGTAGTTGTTTCCTTTGAAGTAAAGAGGCTTTGAGACGGACTGTCCTTCAAAACTAATCAAGGTGTTTACCATGATCTATCACATGCTATACAACACAAAAACGTGAAACCTCACTCTGATACTAAGTGATAAAAGCAAACACATATAAGAGGGGGTCAAATTGTGTGTATCCTAGTTAAAACAGTAGGAGCCTGTCAGATGATAAAGCCTTTTTAAACGACAAGAACTTGTTAGTCAACAGGAGTCTTTTATGGGATAGGACCATGCTTAAACGAAAGGAACACACTAAATGATAAATCATGTTAAAATAATGTAAAAACAGTATGCTTTTGTTAAAATTGAAAGTAGCCTCTTTTAAGTTGAAAACAGAAGGAGCCTTTTATAAAGGTGAAGGAGCTTCTTAAAAACAACACATACACAATTCAATGCGAAAATTTAAAATTTAAAAAGAGAGAGAAGAAAGACGTCTTAGATTGATACTGGTTCAATTTACAACCTAAGTTTACGTCCAGTCTCCAAGTATCCAACTTGAGTGTTTCATTATAAAAACCGAGTATTAAATTTGGCGAGCCTCTCCAAGCTCACAAGTACTTATTTTTCAAGGTTATCCAACCTTTCACACTCGAAGTATATAACAATCTTTTAAAAAACTCACAGAAAAAAAAAATTTCTCTCTTAATAGAATGATTTCACTTTCTAAAGCACAATAGTAATGATATGATTCTCAAGAGTATAAATGTTGCTCAAAATGTTTCGATAGTCCTAATGTGTTCCTTCTTCTTCATAAGTGATGTTGCTTTTCCTTAAATAAGTCAATTTCTTCAATTAGTCGTTGCTTCACTCCCATCTTTAGTCAATTGGACAGAGTTAACCTTGAATAACTTTAATGTCATTTTTGCCAAAAATCTTTTAGTAATCACGGAGCTAATATATAACTTTCATAATTAGTAAGATCCTTTGGATAAATCATTTTTAATATGGTAAGTTCATAAAGAAGGTTCCTGCAAGAAAGAACACATATTTCTTATGATTTTATTTTCTTTTTGAGAATTAGATCGTTAATTAAATCATCAAAGTCGTCAAATAGAAACCTTGAGCTAACAATTATAAATTAAATATAATTATATTTTCCCCCAATAGGGAGGAACAATTAATTTCTTAAAATTTTGAAATTGAGAATGAGAGGAACTACCCTTATTATCTACTGCATTTAGATTTACTGGATCTGTACAAGAAAAAAAAAACAAAACAAAAGACAATTAGCATTTAAATGCCCAAGTCCAAGGTAAAGCTCTAGAGGGTGATCTTAGTTCCTAGAATTTGGTTCCTTTCCTTGTGTTTGCTAATGAAAATTTGATCGTGTGGAGCTCTCGCGATACAAATTATGACACTGCATACCTTCTCTTGTATCATCTTCTTAATTAATTCATCCAAGACACACTTAATTGTAATGCCTTCAATTTCTGACTTGATCTATTCTAGTTCTCCACTGGGCATTGCGTGCAGAAGTTTAGAGTAACTTTTTGTTTGAACGTATCTAAACAAATGAGAGTAGTTTCATGCAAAAATATGTATTTGTCCTATTATTGAGTAGCTTGCATAAATATCATATAGATAGTAACCTATCCTTTTTAACTCTACCTTATTTTGGTTTTCTTGCATAAATATCATATAGATAGTAACCTATCCTTTTTAACTCTACCTTATTTTGGTTTTTTCAAATTGGCCATCTCCGTCTGAAATTATGATAAAGAACCAAATAGAACTAATTAATCCAAATTCTCGAGTCTTGACTATGAGAACAGAGCTTTCGTTCGAAAACATCTCAAAACAAGTTAAATAATTCATTTGATGAATGTAAAGTAGTTACATGCATTCTTCAAAAGTTACATACCAAATAAATTTAATTTACAAATAAAATCAGATTATAGTTAAACAAATTCATGAAATCTACTTCATCGGATGAGATTCATGAATTACACGAGTTCCAAGCTAGAGCATCACTCTATGGTTTGATAGGTTCAGGCCTCAATTAAACAAAAAGGGGTACATATATAATTGATAAGAGTGTTTTCTTTTATATTTGTTCTATCTTTCGTTCTATTTTTAACATTACGCAAACGAGGCTCTATTTACCATCTGAAGTTTCCAATATAGCAGATGCTACATATTATTGGATGCTATGCATGACTGGCACATAAATAATAGTTGCCATACCATGCATGACTGGCACATAAATAATAGTTGCCAGTCTCGAAGTTGTTTACAGCGAAAACTAAAATCAGAAGGAAAAAAAAAAAAAAAAAGGAACTCACGAAAGAAAGTTCTTCCATATATCTTTGCTTATTGGCGCTTATTAGGCTCTATTCCATGAATATTCGCTACACGTACAGATTCTTCTCCGGTCAACTATGATATGTTCCTCAGGAGCATTTTGCGTGGTCGTATCTTGATGAGATACCTATTTTTAACCATTTTCTTTCTAGGTTGGATTGTGGCCAAGTTGCCATCCACTTGGATTTCTCTAATTGTTTCTGCTTGCAGATGTTTAGTTACCTATATTTGGCTTCTCGTGCAGTGTTGTTACGCGAACGATGATCCTTGGAGTTGTATGACGTGGTTGTTCCTTTTTTCTAAGCATACTCGCAAAAGGTTCATATTAGGACCAAGCGATCGTGTTAATCTTGTTAAAAGTAATATAAGTCAGAGAAACCTCAAGCAAAGGCATCTCGTCATGCAGTTGAGATCACACTACAAGAATAGCATACTATTCACGACGTTTTTTTATAAAACGTCACACAATATTCAGACTTTTCGTGAAGTTTAAAAAATGTCACGAAAAGTTCCAACTTTTAGCAACATTTTATGAAAACGTCACAGATTTGTAACACTTTTCGCTACGTGTTATCAATAAAACGTCGCGAAATGGAAACCGTGACATTTTGTTGAAAAAAACGTCGTAGAAGGCTTAATTAAATTGTTTTGGTTGTTTGGTTTTTCTTAAAACCTCCCCGAGTGTTTTCTTACTTAGCCATAGGAGTTGTAACAAACTAGGAAAAGGTTGTTAGAGATAAAGTTGTAACAAACTAGGAAAAGATTGATCCCTAAAAATCAGGATCAAATCCTACAAGTGATGCATATCGTGTCCTTAGAATCCAGCAACTAATAGTCCTACTAGTCTATATAATTCACCACTCTGTAAATGAATTAATATTGAAAATCTCGTCAAACAACTTTTATCATTGAATCATGCTTTCTCTATATTCTATTTTTCCTCGGTTGTAACATGGTATCAGAGTAGTGTCGATTCTAGGCTCGATCACTGTGAACTTCAACCGGTAAAAACAACTTCAACGTTTCGTAAATGGCAACAAGCAGATCTCTAAGTTTTCTCCTGGATCAATGACGTAATTGAACCAGAATTGGTTGGACAATACATTCAATATCTGACCTCGAGGGACCTATAGTTAGGTCTTGAAAAAACATATCAGAGTGATGAAGGGTCTCTGCAAATCTTTGACCTCATAACCAAAGCAAACAAGCATCAATAGGGACAATTGACCAATGAAAAATACTACAGTAGCTTTCAGTAAATGTGGCAAGAGATCAACATGCGTGAACAAATTCCAATGGAATGTGTTGTTGATATCACGCTATTCAACAGAATCAAGTGGGAGAATAGATTATACTTGGCAGGAATGGATGATAAGTATGATTCCATCAAGAGGGACCTGTTGAAGCAGGATCCTTTGCCCTCGGTAGAAGAGGCCTAAGCGGCTGTTAGAAGGGAGGCCGCCGGATGGCTATTCTAAACCCATTGACAGCCGGTGATAGTAGGGAAGGCGGCACATCACAGGGCATCGAAACTGGACTTCAATGAAAGGACATAATCAAAAATCCAGATATGATTTCGTGAAGAATACATCGAAGGAATAGGGAGAAAAACCAAAATCCGGATGGGGCCAAGAGCACTGGTCGGAATCAAGGAGCTCGTCATTCCGGCGAACTAGTGTCGATCGATCAACACTAAAATGCTCACGTTGCAATATGACGGGACACGTGAAGGAAGAGTGTTTCCATCTGGTAGGGTTTCCCGAATGGTGGCGAGATAATCCAAAAAGGCGAAATCGAGATAATCAGCCTCGATCAGGTAAGGCGGCCACCGCAACAGGCAACCCTGAGACCACCAACGTTGGTGGTGGCGCTATTGAAAGTAAGAGTGGAGCTTTTGCAGCGGCTAGTTTTGGGAGAAAAGAAGGAGGCGGCATGAAGTATACGGAACCAAACGAAGCAGGTATAGGGTTTGGGGTAAAGTATTTATTCCCAAACCCTCAAACTTCTGGTCCTAAATTTTTAAAGCTTGAAAGTTTTGAAAATGGTAATTGTGGTTCTCATGATTTGGATAATGTCGACATTGACCCCAGCAGTAATGGCTTTGACCAGATTAGCCCCCCTTCACTTACAACCAAACCGTATTAGCCCACCAAATTTCTGTAAATCTCATTTTGACCCCAAAACCCATAAAACTGCATATATTGCCCACAAACCCACTAAACCGAAATGTACTCAGTGGTTTTTTTACTGTGGCACCACTAATTAATGACCATTGACCCTATAGATATCATAAACCCATCACTACCCAAAAAGAGCCAGATTCAAACAGCCAATGGTGATTACGCACCAGTCCAAGGTGCGAGATCAGTAGAACTATCCCACTGTTTATATGTACCATCTCTCACTTGTAAACTACTCTCTATAAGCCAAGTCACCCGAGAATTGAATTGCAAAGTAATCATGAACCCTGGTTTTTGCTTATTGCAGGATATCCAAACTCAGGAGATCATTGGAGGTGGCACTGAGCAAGATGGGCTTTACTACGTTGATGAGGTAGCTCAAAACGGGATAGTCATGCTAGCTCACGGAACCACTAATTGAGAAAGTTGGTTTTGGCATCGTTGTTTAGGTCACCCATCTCCTGCTTATTTTAAAGATCCTTTTCCTCATTTATCTAATGATAGTCTATGTGATACGTGTGTACTAACCAAAAGTCATAGAAAAACTTTTTTTCTAGTAACATTCGGGTTGAACATATATTTGATCTGGTACATTCTGATGTGTGGGGTCTAGCCCTAAATTCTGGGAATAATATGTTTAAATTTTTCTTGATTTTTGTGGATGATTGTACCCACATGACTTGGGTATATTTTCTTAAAAATAAATCTGAAGTTCCTCAGATATTTATGCACTTTTATAACATGGTCCATACATAGTTCCAGAAATCCATTAAAATCCTTAGAACTGGTAATGGAGGAGAATTTGTCAATCATACCATACAGACTTTCTTTTAGGAAAAAGGATTACTCCATCAGACCACTTACATAAACACACCCCAATAAAATGGGGTAGTAGAAAGAAAAAACCGCATCATCCTCGAAATCACACGAGCCTTACTTATTGAATCTTGTGTACCCCATTTTTTCTAGCCTAAAGCCATTGCTACTGCTGTTTATATCCTTAACCGCATACCTACCAAAATACTTCATCTCAAAACACCCTTTGACATCTTTTCCAGTCATACCAAAATATCGACACCCTTAGCTCTCTCACCTCGCATCTTTGGATGCTCAGTCTTTGTCCACATACCAAAACTTGAGCATTCTAAGTTTGATCCTTGTTCCCTTAAATGTGTTTTTGTTGGGTATGGGGTCCATCAAAAAGGTTATAGGTGTTACCATCCTTCTTCTAGTTGTATGTTCACCACTATGGACTGTGACTTCTTAGAAATCGAATATTTCTATGCTAACCAACTCAATGTTCAGGGGGAGAAGTCAGAGACCGACACACTAAGCTGGCTTTTAAACCCAAGTCTGTCAATTCTTGGACCTACCGGAAGGGATACCTCTAACAACGTTGAGCCAACCATCGAACTAGAATCACCCCAAGCTCCTCAGTTGGATACTCCTCGAGAGGTAACAACCTTATTCATGATAATACTTTCGCTTTCAATTACTCTGACCACTCTCATGCAGCCTTACCACCAGAAACTGAAACAAAAGCAGTAGAATCAACCAAAAGGTATCTTCTTCCTCCAAAAAGCACTCGGGGAGTCCCGCCCCAAAGATACTCACTAGAACATGATTCCAGAACATCCAGATACCCTATAGCCAACGTAGTGAGGGGGATCTTGTCGGAAGAAGCCAGGGCATTTATTTTAGTATTGTATGCTGAAGCAATTCCTCGAACAATTGAAAAACCTTAGATGAAGAAAGAATGGTGCCTAGCAATAGAAGTGGAAATGAATGCCTTAGAAAAAGAATGGAACTTGGGAGAAGTGCCTGCTGCCAGTTGGAAAAAGGACAGATGGATGCAGATGGGTGTTTACTATAAAACACAAGGTAGTTGGAACAGTGGAAAGATACAAAGCTCGGTTGGTAACAAAAGGATATACCCAGACATATGGAGTAGACTACTCTGAAACCTTTAGCCCAGTTACCAAAATTGATACTATTAGGGTGTTGTTTTCTTTGGCAGCAAACCTAAGTTAGTCGTTACATCAGTTTGATGTGAAGAATTGTCGTTACATCAGTTTGATGTGAAGAATTCATTCTTACATGGTGAGTTAAAATAAGAAGTTTATATGGAAGCTTTGCCTGGTTTTGCCCACAAATTTTGACATAATGAAGTGTATCGATTGAAGAAAGCACTCTATGGTCTAAAACAGTCACCACGAACATGGTTTGGAAGATTCATTGTGGCAATGAAGCACCTTGGGTATAAACAGAGCAACTCCGATCATACTTTGTTCCTGAAAAGAAGAGATAAGAAGATTAGTTGTCTAATCATTTATGTAGATGATATGATTCTCACTGAGGATGATTTGGGAGAAATGAATCAAATCCAGAAAACATCTATTCAAGAAGTTTGAAATGAAAGACCTCGGAAGACTCAAATATTTTCTTGGTATAGAGGTACTAAGGTCGAGACAGGGGATATTTATCTCTCAGTGGACGTATGTGTTAGACCTTCTCGCTGAGATCGGGCTTGTGGATTGCAAACCAGCTGAGACGCCAATTATGATGAATCATAGTTTGAAGTTAAAAGAAGGAGCAGAAAGTGATGATCATGGAAGATATCATAGATTGGTAGGGCGACTGATATATCTTGCTCATCACAGACCCGACATAGCATATGCAGTTGGAGTTGTGAGTCAGTTCATGCATGAGCCAAAGGTACATGACATGGATGTCGTTGTTAGAATTCTTTGATACCTAAAAGGAACATCTTGGAACGAAATCCTATTTCAGAAAAACGGGAACTTAGAAGTGAAAATCTACACGGATGCAGACTAGGTTGGCAACCTAGTAGACAAGAGGTCAACCTTAGGATATCTTTCTCTTGTCGGAGGAAACCTGGTAACCTGGAAAAGCAAGAAACAGAAAATGTTGGCACTTTCTAGTGCAGAAACGAAGTTCAGGGGCATAGCTAAAGGGCTGACAGAGTTACTTTGGCTTGTGAAGCTGTTGACAAAATTGGGCTTTCCACCTAGAGGTACGTGTGATCTGTTGTGCGACAACAAGGCAGCCATTAGCATTTCGGAGAACCCTGTGCAATATGACAAAACAAAACATGTGGAGGTTGATCGGCATTTTATCAAAGAAAAATTGGAAGGCGAAATTGTCAACTTCCCATATGTTCGATCTGAAGACCAGCTGGCGGGTATCTTGACAAAGGCTATTGCGGGATGGACCTTTCATGAAGCACTACGCAAGTTAGGTATGGGAGACCCCACAGCCCAACTTGAGGGGGAGTGTTAGAGATAGAAGTTGTAACAAACTAGGAAAAGGTTGTTAGAGATAGAAGTTGTAACAAACTAGGAAAAAGTTGATCCCTAAAAATTAGGATCAAATCCTACAAGTGATGCATATCGTGTCCTTAGAATCAAGCAACTACTAGTCCTACTAGTCTATATAATTCACCACTCTGTAAATGAATTAATATTGAAAATCTCGTCATACAACTTCTATCATTGAATCATGCTTTCTCTATATTCTATTTTTCCTCGGTTGTAACACCCCCAGGGGATGCGCGCTATTTCGACCTTCCTTCTTCCTCCTCCAAATCTTCATCATCTGTCCTTCCTCTGGGTGTTCTCCGTAGTGGTGTTTGCAAAGTGTAACTTAGGGATTCATGCAAGAAAGAACCAAAGTAGCGGTGCACTGCTTTGGATCCTGTTAGGATTTATTTTATATATATCCTCTTTGATTTTGGCATTTTAAATTGGACATAGGATTTTTTTATATACCTTGAAGATTGTTTTATCTTGAAATTGGATAGTGATTGGAATTAGAATTGGAAATATAATCTAATTAGTATAATTTTCGGATGCTGATTGCCTATCCAATACTATTCCTATTTGAAAAGGATTCTTCCAAGGATTATATAGCAAGGTTGCGTGAATATAGTAAGGTGGCGTGAATAAGGGCTTTGATTGACGTGGAATACATATGGAGGGCTTCCCTTGATCTGCGTGAATTCTTTGATCTGTTTTTTTTATACATACAATTACTTTCTCTAACAAGAAGTCTAGGGGTGATGCGCAGTTGATGTTTTTGCTGAGTTCTTGATGGATGGTCGCAGTACTACGAAGGTTTATCACAGGTGAGTATATATATAATTGGTGCTGCTACTTGGCTATTTTGGTAAAGAAATTTCAGATCTGAATTTGTTGCTTTCTTGTTTTATTTATTTTTTATTTTTAGTAAAAATAGTTAGGAAAATTCTATGACGAGATTAACACGAGTCAGTCGTGTTATTGGCCGTGAAGATCTTTCACGGGTAGTTAGGTTGTGGGTCGGTTACATAGATTGGGTCTTACAGGGTAGATCAATCGTGTGTAATTTTTGTGAACTACAGTAAAAGAATTTAATCTGGGTGAGGGCCCTGCAGACGTAGGCAAGGTGTGCCGAACTGCGTTAACAAACATCGGTGTCTTCGTTATTTTGCAGTTGTGATTTGTTATTCACTTGCTCGTAGAAAAATTTGTGGATAGTCTACGAATTGATTAACGATTTAATCATTTCAGATTCAAAATAAAACTACAGACACAGTTATCGTATTTCACCTTCATATTCTTCAGTTTGTTATTTTTGTCGTTTTAATGTCTAAAACACATAACTTTACTTTTTGGTCTTAAATTTCAAAAACCTCGTCGGCAGGAAATTATATTCCCTTTAACCCATTTGCTTAGTGACTGCCAATCAAAACCTTCGTTTTACGTTTTGGGGTTTATCAATTTGCGGATTATTTCAGGCATTTAAGCTTGGGGTTAGATTTTTTAGTCGTTGACATTTTCTTCATTTATTTCTGTGATTTTAGCTGATTTAATTGACTTTACCTTGACACTTTACTCTCCTTCTCATAGGAACACCCCTTTTTGTTTCCTTATACTAAAAGATGATAAAGATCCCAACTTTTCGATTTTTTCGTTGCATCTCTTATTATTGTTTGGATTTTCTATTCCTTTTTGTGTTGTTTCGAACAATTTTTTTTATCTCAGGGCGATAAAGAATGCATTTGTCTTTTTTTTTTGTAGTTTCGTGTACTAATAATTTGTTTATGTTCTCTTTGATCATCTTTGGCCAAACTATGAATCTCTTTTTTTTTTCTTACCACGGTCTCTTCTTAAGACGGCACAAGGCCATCCTATGGTAAGAGATCCTCCATTATTGCGTCGACTTTCATGTGGACTCTGTTTATCCTATTGGTTTACTGCATCAAACTCTGTTTACCCCTTTTGTCATATTTTTTGCAGCTTGTAATTCTTAGTGGTTTTATCTTGTAACAGTTGTTGGAACTGAAAAATGGGGAGACTTATAATAGGCACTTGGTCAATTGTGATACTTGGATGAACATCCACTTACTTGAAGTTATTTGCGCCTCCAAAGTACTGTATACTTTTGATTTACATGAATTTCTTGTAAGTTTTTCTTGTTATTGAGGACTAACTTACAGTTTAACTGGCTTATGATGTATGATGGAGAAAGTTTTTGGCGAATGCCTGAATGATATATCAATGGAAATACTATAAAGTATCTTCGAGTACCTAATGAGGTAATATCCTTTACTAGATGTTAACATATGGCAATAGGTTCAACATGGAAATAGTAACTTTTCTATTTTTGGAGGATGGAAATAGTCTTTTATTGGAAATACTATAAAAGACTATTTCCAATCGCTCATTCTCTCTCAAGTAATATAAATAGTAGAAAGACCACCTACTTGAATGTTCATCTTAGATGCCACTTATCATTAAATTGATGGAACTTGTGATTGATATGCATGCTTGATTATAGAAATTGTATATAATTTTTTGTTTTTCGGTTACCTTCTAGGATGTTGATTGTGGCAGAAGATTTTTGTACAATTGGCTTTTTTGGTGCTAGATGGTATTTTATCTTGTAAAATATATTTTGTATGTAATCTTTTTGCTTTCATATAACAAGTTATTGATAAAGTGGAAGAAGAAACCAAGAGTCGTGCAGGTTAGTTTCCTTGTTTATTAATATGTTCTTGTTCGATAACATGCAACTATTTCTTGAAATGAACATTTCTTAGTTCATATTATCACTTGCGTTGTTTTGGGCTTAAAAGTAATTTGCTTAGTCAGGCTGTATGTGCTTCCAAGTTTTATTTCCTTTACTTCTTCCCTTCTCTTCTTTGCTTTCACTTTTTTGTACTATGAGAAAAAGGATCCAGTAAGTCTGGTTTTCTTTTTCCGATCTATCAATGCTGAAGCAGTCTACTTAACAAGTAAATTATCTATTTCAGATTAGAAGCCACCTGGTGTAGGAGGGCGTGGAAGGGGGAGAGGTAGAGAGGACGTTGCTAGGGGAAGGACAGCAAAAGGCATTGGGCGAGGCCTTGATGATGGAGTTGCTAAGGGTGGAGGCCGAAGAAAAGGTGGTCCAGGTGGAAAGCCTGGTGGGACTGATGATACTAGGTTCTGAAGATAGAAGTCATTCTGCATATCAATTTCTAGTGGTACCCAAAGTATAAGGGCCTTGGCTCGGTGGGCAACCCAAAGTAGACAATATCTATGGGCGGATGATTTGGATTGTTATAAATGGTATCGAGCTGGTTTCCGACCTGTTGTGCCAACGAGGATGTTATGCCTTAAGGGGGTGGATTGTGATATTACACATCAGTTGGAGAGGAGAACGAAGAACTCCTTATAAGGGTACAGATACCTCTTCCCTATAGATGCATTTTTCGGATGCGAGAAGAGCAAAACCGTGAGGGCCTTAGCCCGATGGGCAACCAAAAGCGAACAATAGATGTAGACGAGTAATATGGGCTATTACACAATCTGATATTAATTTATGTTATAATGTTAGATATTAAATTCCTAATGTGAAAAAGGTAAGATTAGGTTCTTATCTGTGATTGCCAATGTATAGCATAGAATAAAGATCTACTAGGAGATTTTTGACTCACTATCTAGCCCGAGACAGAATAAGAGCTTTGCAATAAGAAATCTTTTTGGTATTTAAAGTTATTCCTTTCAGTTTGATACATTGAGTTATTTTTCTGGTATTGACTATACTATCAAGTTTTTACAGTGAAAGAAAATGATCTAATGTTATCTGAAACCATCAAACATCCTCCTAAACGAGAATGGGCATTCAAAAGTACCTATCATTTTACTCTTCTCTTTTGATCAACAATTTTTTGAATGATATCCATTCATGCTTCTTCACTATAACTTTATGATTTTAGATTGGTAAAATTTTTGAAAGACATATCTAAACCTTCTTCCATGATAAGCTTTTAATTGGTTTCACAAACAATTATATAAGCTATTTCAACATCATTAGAATATTTATCCTCTATTTTTTTTGTTAATTTGATCTCTATTATATATACTCTCATAGTTGATACACACACAACATTGAACACCATATTATATGGATCTTGAGCTATTTGAAGATGGATACATACACTCATATGCTTTAGATTTCTTGGACACTCTATAAGTGGTATATTGGTAAGCCTCTTTTGTGGATAAAGATACTCAATTGGTAAAATTCATCCTATCAGATCTAACTCCATTATTAGATATAACTCTATCACTCCTTAGAATTTCAAGTTGTCCCTTTATAAACCTTGTCAACTCTTTGTTAGTGAAGATCCATTAGAAAGAATTCAGTGGCCTGTGTTTTATGAGCACACTTTAAGGAGAAATAAATTGAAATTTATGTTAAGCCTTGTCTCTTATAACATAATAAAGACAAATTTGTATAAAATATGACTCCTCCTATTGGGTCCCGTTTCCGAAGCCCAACTCTCGATCCGAAAAACGATTCATAGCTTAACTAATATCGCCTCATTACCGAACGAATCACAGTTTAACCAAAATCGCTTCTTCTTTTTTTCAAAGTCATTTCAATTTCCCTTTTTGAACTCATGCATTCCATAACTTCAATTTTTTTATTTCTTTGAATTCTAATCATAATTACCATTTGCTCAATTTGGAATTCGTCTTTAACCAACATCCCAATTCATT
>JANZLX010000212.1:15669423-15683157 GCA_025531955.1 Erythroxylum orinocense
TTAATTCCTAGTTGCGCACCTAGAAACTAACAAATCCAATTAAAAAGACAGATTTGAAATTATCCAATGTTCATTAATAATCATGAAAAAGATTAAGAATATCTCACCATAATAACATGGAACATGGATCCCTCAATCAAGACAAGAAAATTAGTTAATCATAATTAAATTAAAATCAAAAGAAATAATAAAAAGAATTGTCTTCATAACTGTTTTTTATTGAAACTAATAAAATCCCTAATTGAAATCTATGCAGAAATTGAAAACAAAAAAAACAGAAAATTAAATTAACCAAAGTCCCTAAGCCTATGAATAAACTAAAGGAATGTGCAAAAAAATTAAACCATAAAAGATAAATAAACCAAATTGCAGCAGCCTTGGGCGAAGATGATATGCAATGATGTCACTGTTGGAATAATGAAGAAAATAAATTGCGGCAGCCAATAGAACGTGCGATGATGTGCTGTTGCAAGACGAGAGACGTGGGCAAGGTGATAAATAACAGAGGAGTGCGTCAGCCAGAACAAAGAAGATACTATGTGATGATCTAATGAGTAATAAAAAGAAAATCAAGAAGAAGATCCATATGCGGCAATGTTGGGAGGAGATATGCGTTGAAGAATGAATGTGCGTTGAAGAACTTCAGCACGTGGACCAAGGAGAAAAACAGGGATTGCGGCAATTGCTAAGGAGAAGATGATAACTTAAACCTAACCTAATCTAATCTGCCCTAAACTAATGTTTGTCTAACTCTAGAGAAGAAGATACGATAATCCTTTTTCCCAACCCTCAACCCATATATAAGGTGCGGCAATTAACATAAGCTTCCTCTTCCAATTGAATCTCTCTCTCCTGTCTTGATTTGATTTCTTCCCAATTAGGTAGTGTTCCATTTTAGGTAGAAGACTTCTTAAAAAAGAAGTCCAGAAGATCTTGGCGATTGTATTTCAATTGGGAACAAATTCTGGAAATATGCAGATTTGGGATTATGTCCTTAGGCGTGCCCACGCCTAATCTTTGAATTTTGGCCAGACTAGAATTTTCGAACTTCTTGCCATATTTTTCCTCTTTTTGATCCTTTTTCGTCTTTTTGGTATTGACAACCATTTGTGAATATTTAACAAATAATTTCATCAATTTATAAATACCAATTTCACAAATCAATAAACATTAAGTCCAAAATATGTGCATTATAATTGACTTAACAATTATCACACAAAACTGTTTCAATTTTCTAAAGACATCTGTTTTGGAGCATTTCTCCTTGCCTCCTCATCTAAAAGATAAGATTTATAATATTTATACAGTCTATGATTCTTAATCCTTTATTCCAAAATTGAAGTGACATAGTTTGAAACCTCAGGTTTGTGGATATCGACAATATTCAGCTTCGTCTGTGAATGACAAATAAATTGTCCATTTAATCTTTATAAGTAAAATAATATTGCATACAATTAAATAAATTGAAAATTTACCAAAACTTTAACCAAAGTTCTGTAGTAAGTTGTCTTCCTTAAACCATTTGGCATGCTTAAGGTAAGACAATTCAATTTTGGTAATTACCCCTAGTTCACTAGACAATTTTGTCGATTGAACCTTGTCTACATAAAATTGCCAAATCATATATTTTAAAATAGATTAATAAAAAATATCAATTAATGTAATATAAATTAGTTGTTTTTCTAAATTGTCATCAAATGCTAAATTTCTTCCCAATTAATCGAAAGTAATGTCATTTTGTTTAATAGCAATCGGTGTTATTCGGTTTAACAACATTAGGTTATAAACACAAAAACGAAGCTTTCTTCATTTTCGCGTTAGCCTATGTATTTTCTCTTGGTTCACCATCGAAGCAACATCATCTCCTTTGTTGTGGTTGTCGTCATTGAAAAAGCATCGCCTCTATTAAAGAACCTTCCTTGTGTTGTGCTATATTTTTCTACTAGATTATAAAGTTTATATGTGTTTTATGGTATAGGTTTTTATTTATGTTTGTGTTTAGAAGATGGTTAATTGTGTTTCTGTGTTGGTTTTGTATAGGTTGACATTTTTTTTCCACCTTCCATGCTTCTTTGAGGACAACTTCTGCAAGGGATTACTTTTTCTTTTTGTTGCTAGGATTTGTGTGGTAAAGTTCCATTCAATTTTCAATTAGTACATTCCACCCCTGAGAATTTATAGGATTCGATTACAAAAAATTTTAATTAAACATAATGAATTTTATGCTAAATTAACTTTTCAGAATAAAATTGTTAATATTAATTCATCGCGAAATGTTGACGTGGCAATTAGTTTTCAATGGTAGAAATGAACTCCACTGGGAGGAATGCGGCAAAATTCTCCCTGGTGGAGAAAAATTGATGAACAACTAATCTCCTTATCAAAGTCTAAACACCACTTGCATTTAATGGCCGATCTTCTTCTTCAAAGTTTTTAATATCATCTGAATTACCTCTCTTCCTCAATTATTTGTATCTCATTTTATGTTAGGAAGCTATTACATGAACGTTTGATTGTATATATTATGTGTTGTGTAAAGCTACCTTAAATCTTCAAGAGAACATAGATGAAAATGAGGGTGGTGGTAATGTCCCGATGGTTGGTACAAGATTAGAAAAATCGATTGTTTTGGAACAATCTTCGATTTGAAAAACTATGTTTGTTCAATCAGGTATGCATGTGTTCGAATTTAGGTTCCTTATACTATTTGACTTAATTAGCTATTTAAGTTCTATACTATTTTTTTCTTAATTAGTTAAAACATATCGTATACGTGGATCATCTAATTCAGTGATCTATACCACATCTGAGGATTCATTCGCTGTATCTTCTGTTAGTTTAGTGAAAGCTAAGAATTTGTTGGAAGAGCGTGTTAATAACCCAACACTTTAGGGAAAATCTTTGACTGTTTCAATTGATATCTTTGAACTTGCAAGAATCCTTCTTGGAATCTAAAAATGTAATTATTTCTTTTCTTTTTCAATGGAATAAGCGTCAAACTTTATTTATTTTTTTGTCTGTAAGAATTGTTAAACTTCTAATTAAAATTTTGTACTACTTACTATATATCATTATATTTTATTACTTACCATATTTCAATATTTATATGTACTATTATTTTATTGTTAACAGATATTAATGATTAAGAATACTAGGAAACTTAAATTTATTATACTATTCATTTTAACAGCTATAGTTGGGAGCATATTCTGAACTGGATGATTAGTAACACAAAGAAGGGCTAGCCTAACACTACTCTTCTCAAGTTATGTTTATCTTTTTATATCAAAAAGATAATTTTAAAAGGTATGTTTATCCTTTTAAATTACCTACTGTTTTTCAATAATATGTTTAGAACTCTAAAAACGTTTAACAATTTTAAGATGCTCAATATTTTCATAAAATCTATAAATTTATACACAAATAATTCTTTAATGATGCCTATTATACATAGTACACATCCATTACTAAATATTTTATGATGATGTTTATATTAATGGATGTGTACTATGTATAATAGGCATCATTAAAGAATTATTTGTGTATAAATTTATAGATTTAAACAAATTTGTAGAGTTTAAATACATTAGCTATTTAAACAAATTAATAAAAAAGGAAAACAAAAAACAAAAAATAATATATAAATGTCAATTATAATTAACCTTAGGATTATTAAGCATATTTAGCATTAAAAAATTATCATTTTAATATTATTAATTTTGAAATATTTAATATCAACTTTTGGAGACGAATTTGTTATTTCGTCACCAAAACTCTATATTTTTGTTACGTTTAAAATTATCGTTGCCAAACGAAATACTTAAACTGTCGCCAAATGTCTAGACTTTTGCATCGATTCACGTAAGTCGTTGCTAAAAGAAATGCCTTTAGCGATGATAATATAGAACGTCGCCAAATTCTTGACTTTTGGCTACGAACTTGAAAATTGTCACTAAAAGTTGACTTTTGGTGACAAATTTGAAATCGTCACCAAAGGCAACGTAGCTAAATGTTTGTTTTGTTGTAGTGATAATTCTGTTATAAAGTCGTTATAACATTTAAATAAAATAAAGAAATTATTAAAAAATATCAGGTCAACAACGTCATCAAGTAGTTAGTAATTCCGTTATAATGTAGTTAAATTTTAACGTGTTGTAAAAGTTAAAGGTTTTAAGTGTTCTCGCTGAAATATTAGCGTTAAACTTGTCTAACGGTGTAAAATTTAGGGTTAAAATTGACCATTTTTCTTTTTGAATTCCCAGCACATTTCTTGTATCATCTGATCATGTAGTTGGACGTTTTGTGATAGATAATGGTTTCCTGCTTTTACTCTGCGTCGACGTCGATCCTAAACACCATTTATTACACCTATGCACTACTTCGTAGCTAGTTGATTTTTGTCGTCTAGTGCTCATGTGAGCTAAAGATTCAACTTCCATGGGGGCCTCCAAGAATGTTTCAAAGACTGACCATCGACATGAACAATTTCTAGCCAGAAACCAACCCCATGAATTGTGATTTTCGAACCTTTTTCTACACAGGGTTTTGCAAAGTTGGCTTTACAGTTATAATGGTCTGGAACGTCTTGATTTGACCTGTCTGGCAAGTGACGTAACACTCAATTATTGGCATCCTCGTCTCTTCGTCTCCACAAAATTTTCTAAATCAAACAACAGTATCTTTAAAAACACAATTACTAGAAATTGGATTTCTCGTAAGACCGGCGGGGTCTCCCATTAGGTGCAAGTTGCTTGTTAGTGATCACTTTTTCATCATCCATTTTTAGTCTTCTAAAATTAATCCTTCGTGAGCTCCAAAGCAACCTCTGATCGTCGTCTAGTACGCCAGACAATTGAAGGGATATGAATTAACATACATATAAGTTGGAAGATTCAATCAAAAATCATGATCTAGCTATTGATGCCGACCTTAATGGACGTTGCTGTAGTGACACTTCCGACTAGCAAAGTGACGCTTTGAGCTATTTCAAAGTGCATGCGAACGGAGCAAGTCCACTTTAAAATTGTCATTTCTTCACTATTCAACCTTCACGGGGGAAAAACACACAGCCCAGTTCTTGTTTTTTCTGCTAGCTGTATGTACATTTAATGTCAAGGAAACCTTTCACTTAACGATAAATATTTAAGGTTATTCACTATTTCTATTCATTATGAGTGATTATCAAGTGCTTTTCTAATTATACGTAAATTTATGATTAATTTCAATGATAAGAAGTATAAAAATGGGAATATTGTAATTACAATCACGAATGATATTACAATTTAAACTTAAATCTCTAATAAATACTAAAATTTTAAAAGAATGATAATTTTGATGACAGTTAGATTTTAAAAGGTACATATTCCTTCAAGGAGAGAAAATTTCGGTATTTCTCTGTTTATTGTCATCCATTGATTGATACCCTTTCTTGAAATGTTTCTGTTTTTTCTCTTTTTTTGATGCAATAGAAATGGTTTTTCAAGTAAAGCTAATGGTTTCCTTACATATATACCCTTTTTTATCGAAGAGAACAATCAAAATTATCCCGCCTAATCATTTATGAGACTTTTTTTTTGTAAAAAGGGAAAAAGTTCAAAGCGACTTGATTTTGCATATAAATGGTATACCGTATAGATATATGGTCATAATAGTAATAAGAAAGGAAACATTTAGTGGGAAACAAGGTTCTTCAATTTTATGAGCAACATCAAAAGAATGGAAAAATTAACCTATCAAGTTCCATGTATGTTTAAGAAAAAGGGTGAGAGACGGACTTGGAGTTCGATTCTACACCTATCTATCTACTTGGCCACAATCAGTGGTTTGATTACTTCTTCAAAAGAAGAAAAAGGAAAAGACAAAACCATTTAACAAAAGAAAACCATCGAAAGTAGTAATATCAATATCAAAACCGAACGAGGTAGAGCATAGCTTAGGAATCTTACGTTAATTACAAAGGAAAAAAGGCCAACTAAAGAAATTTAAAAGACAGACGCCACAAGGAAACAGCATCTTTCATATGTGCTAATGGGAAAAGAAGTGAAAGAAATGCTACCTGATGCTTGCAAAAGCAAGAATAGCAGCATCAGAACACTTGGCAATGGCAACTATTAACAAACTTTTTTTAAGATGAAAAAGAAAACAAAACCAAAAATCGTGCATGTCCATTGATCGTACAAGGGGTTTCCAAGCCTGGCATTACTTGTTGCCGCGTATGTGCACTGTGCCCAAGAGACTTGGTGGAGTCATATATCACACTAGTCCAGAAGTTGAGCAGCCTTTAATTTGTAATTGCAATCCATATAAAAGAGTAGTTAACAGGAAAAGGGGAAAAATAAAAGGAAGAGATTGGGAGTTCTATGAATGTTGAAATAGATGTTCTACCTGCTGCAATAAATTGAAGCCAAATTTCACCCTTCACAGCAGGAACTCTGCACCAACTTCCAATAGTTTCTGATACAAAGCTTAGTATGGCTTATATCATAAGGCAACAATGATTGGTGCTTACACAGTGACATGCATTTTTGTGTAGACCACCAATATAGCAATACCAATACACCTAGCCATATTATTATTCTACCTGCCTGCTTAGCTCATTATCAACAATATAATATGATAATAATATAATATATGTATATGTTGGTGGCGTAATTGATTTTAGCCGTGAAACTCAGTCAATGAATTGACCACCATATATGAAGGCCAGAATGAAGAAATTGATTTTAGCTGTGGAACTCAGTCAATGAATTGACCACCATATATGTAGACCAGAATGAAGTAAACTATCATCACCAACTCAGAAACAGTTGCAGCTGGAAAGTATCAAGTGAAGAAACAAAGAAATTCTTTGAGTTTCATGGAAAAGAAAACTATCAACTCGCATCTTCACCTCGCCGCATCAGGAACAGCTACAACGTTAAAAAACCCTTGTCTGTTCTGAATGGTCTCACACGTGCATCGCACATGTCACATCCTTTATCAAATTCCATTTATTTCTCCCCTTTTCCTTGTCATTCTCTCGAAGACTGAAAATCTTCAGTTTCAAGTGTCAGGCACGAGAGACACCTGAAAACTTTCTAGTCATGTTCTTTTCTTCCCCAGGAATACTTTTGGTGTGAGCTTGGATCTCAAATTACTTCGGTTTCAATTGTTAAAACTGATTAATGCATATAGTCTTATAACAGATTGATAAGTATAAAGAAGAATAGCTTGTTCTTCCATTAACCTGAACAAAATTTGCATTTCCCGGATTGTAGATCGACAGAACCAGGACAATTAAAAGGAGAAAATTTTGCTGCTAGGTCACACCATAGCCCATATATAGACGCCAACTCCCAAGGGAACCGTTAACAGAGCTCTAGCTCTCTGAAGACCTAAGGCCTATCAAAAGTAGAAAAAGCTAAAAAGAAAGATTAAAAAAGAATTATTGAGTTTGATCTGAAGATTCATGGGTCTCCATCGGACTCTCTCGTCCTGCCTGACGATGATTACCACCACACCCCTGCTTCATCATTATATCCCCATCACTATTCTCCAATTTCTCAGACTTTCCACTACAAGAACATCTCTTTTCACTACTACTGCTGTCACCAAAAGAAGTTGACCTACTAGACATTGGTGTGGCCAGGAAAGTTGGCCTATTTTCCCCAGCCATAATAACCAATATCTTCTCTGCAAACGACGACACTCCTCGCTTCTCACCATCGCCGCTCTTGTTCTGTCCTTCTCCGGCTTCCAAATCTCTTTCTCCGTCGTTGCTGTTGTCTAGGAAACCAGAAAGCTTCCAGTAGGAGCATGCAAGAATCAGAAGCGCAAAAGCGATCAAACCAAGCATTGCTGCAAACCCACCGAACAAGTATGGAACCGGTGAGTGCCACGGCGAGTGTTGCCCAAGCACTGGGGTGGGAATATTTGCAGTGGCGTTGAAGGGCTCTCTTGCAGCCATTTGTATGAAAAGAACAGATAGGAAGAGAGCAGACGATAAAGAAAATGAGGAGTAACGGAGATGAGGTGGAAGATGAATATAGAGCTTACTTATAGAAGGAGAAAAGGCAAGTAACGGTGGCTTTTAGCTGAGGAGGGGAGCGGTTTTTGGTGATTTATGTCGTCATTTTGCATGAGGAAGTCGGGTCTAACAGGCCCCATTATCTATCAGTTCTATTTTATCCACATCATGAAATCGAACTTGAACTCTAAGCAGCAGAAGGTGTTTAAGTGATTTGGATTAAATGGCAAATGGGTATCTCTAAACATATATATATATATATATATATATTATGAATTGAATTTTTTTCTTAATTCTAAATTTTATAATATATATATATATGTGTGTATGTCGTGTCTATATCTACCAAATTTTAGAAATTAGTGCATCTTTATATTTATATTCGTATTATGTTCTGTGTTTATGTCCGTATTATATATATATATATATGTATGTATTAATAATATATTGTAGGAAGGAAACAGTATATTAAAGGGCTAATGCTGAAACGAAAACAACGTCACTCCATGGGACAGCATTGGGGATTGTGTCCAATTTACAATCAAAACTATTTAGATGATGTAGGTTCGGACTACAGTCTGCGCAGCTTGCTTAGTGCTCTGTTTACTGACTGGAGATGATTATTTCTTTTAATATGCTTTTGGTTTCTTAATCACTTCGTAAGGAGCATTACGAGACGTGACACTTTGATTAGATAACAATTATATGTAACAAACTTTCTTCATTGTTCTGGAGGAGATTTATCTGGAAATAACGAATTAGCTAATTAATAGACTCATTAATCATAGCCTTTGTATCTTAGTTCCTACGAAGAACATTTAGCAACTAATTTTAACGGTTGGAGATAGAGTTTACATTAAAATTACACACATGTACATGCATTCTATTCTCTATTAACAGTCCAACTATTATTGCATCCACAAAAGTCCAAAAGTTATCACCTTCTGAGCACGAGATTATCCCTATAGCTGCCATTCTGAACATACCAGTAGAATCTAAAGTTTAACTCAAATTAGTAAAGCCAACTATAAAAACATGGGCATCACCATCATTCATACGGTTTTAGCTTTTCGGCGTCCGTTTCCCAAATAAATAAACATTTCCTGATATAAGTAGCCCTGAGAAAAAGGCAAGTTTGATTGGCGGATCATAGCAAACTGAAGGTGGCTGACACTACCATTAAATGGTACTCATTTACAAAACTCTTGTCAGAAACGGCTTCTGATGCGTGAGGTTTTCTGCCACTCAAAAGATAGGGTGGGCTTTTACTTTTTTTTTTGGTTGAGTGAGATCGCCTCTTCCCTTTTTTTTTAAAATATGCTACATTGATTAAATATAAAAATATTAAAAATTTATAAACAGTAAAGTTAGTTTATTTAAATAATTAGTTCAATTAAGATTAAATATAATAAATATAGTTATAAATAACTAGACTGAGTCGTTAAGATTGAACATTTAAATAAATAACTGAAAAAATTAATAATTTGAATCAAACCTATTATGATATTATGTTAGAGTTTTTAATATAGGTAAAGTATATAGTTCATTAACAAAAATTAAGTTTGAATCAACCATTATTCAAATGACAAGAATTATTAATTTATAAAACATTTAACATTTTTATATTTAATCAATACGAAATACTCTAACACCTTTTATAATGTTCCAACTTTTTTTTGTTTAATTTTATTCAAAAATTTTATTTATTTATTTATTGTGAAATTTGTTGACGACATTAAATGGCTGAGAATTGGAATATGATAAACGACCGAGAAGATCAACTCCTTTTTTTTTTTTAAATCACAAGTTATAATTAGTGACATGTTTTGGAGAATAGATCTTCTTATCTGATTAACTTCTTCCTATTATATTTCGTACTATCTCATCCATATATGTATAAAAGATTTTAAAAAAAAAAGTGGCGATGAAATGGTACGAAAAGAAGAGGTGAATAGAACACAACAGGAGATCTCATTTTCATGTTTTGTATTTCAAATTACCGTTCGATGTGACCTTGACGGAAACCTAGTCTTTTCAAAGTAAGGCTTTTCCTGTTTTCTGGACAGGAGTTGTTTCGGTCAACAATATAGTATTTGTGTTAGGGATGAATGACGTCACCCTAGGACAAAACGTGCGTAAGCAAAATTAAAAAGGAAGAAATTTGACAAATCGAAAATTGCGTTTTGTAATCGGATACACCATGTTGCTGTGTTGTCCGCATTGATTTCCTTGTCCTTTTTGAGTCAAAGCAAACATAAAATGTGAAACTGTATATATGTGTGGTGTAGTATGTATAGGTCATGTTAAAATAAGATATTCAGTTTTCAAACTTCTATCCATATCACTTTTGAATGATTTCGACTCTCTGATTCTGTAATTTTGTTAAACCAAAAATGTTAGGGCTCCAGATAATAAAGCTACCAAAATTTTTTAGATCAATAACACTACTAACATGATGATAGAGATAACTGAAAATTTATGAACATAAAATTATAATGTAGAAAATCCTTCAATGTAAAAGTAAGAAGCTAGAATATATTTTGACGTGATCTAATAGAATGATGCAAACCATAAAAATTTTAAGATCTCTTCCTCAAAAACACCTCTCAACACAACAAGAGCTGAGACTAAACTCACAACAAAAACGAAATCAAATTTCAGATTACATTGTGAGTTTTAAGTTATGAAGGTATGAAAAACCTGGACTAGGACAGAAGAAAATGAAATGCGAAAACTCTTTAGTCCTTATCAGTTTTACCTTGGAATGAAAATATACCAATGTTAAGCGAAACGTAAGGTTTGGATGATTCTGGCAAAAACAGAAGACTATTTGATTGATTTAAACAACTTTTTAACGGAGCTGACAGTTTGATTAGGACAGATGTTCGGATTTGTATCCTCCCGAAAAGAGAAAAGATGCTAAGAGTTTTGTGCCTTCCCGATATTGGCAAATTTTATGTCTGCAACTAGGCCAATGGTCATTCACCTTACGCAAACCTTGTTTATCTGTATGTCTAAAATTGAGAACCAGACAGGAACACTAGACCTTTCCCCTTCTTTGCGTGTGCAAACGTAAAGCAACTCAAAACGATCCCATGGATATATTACCAACTAAGGTTTAAATAATGTAGCCTATGGTGGACATATATTCATTTTCGAATTATTACACAGTTGATCATTTGCTCTTTCTATTATCTAATCTTGATTACTCTTAATAAAGATTCTTAATAATAAAGATTGTTATGCCATATTACAGAACGGTGTTCTTTCTATACACTTGATGCATGTATTTATGATCCAAATCATAATATAAACGCAGAATGTACTTGCACCTTCTTTGAGTCTTTTCATGTCAGGAAAGAATATTTTACTTTACTCAACTTAACTAGCCCCACCCAAAAAAATGAATTGGTTCGAGTCCTTCATTCTCATCTTCCACCTGCACCGAACGTACACGCCAAGAACAATTGGACATCCTTCCAATACGATACGTCTGGCTCCACATAATTGCAAGCGCTGCAATATTTTATCGATAAGAGGGATTAAAGTAGCTTGCTTTGTTAGTTGTTTCCACTGAGATCATGCGTATCTTGACAGTACTGTTTCAAATTGATAGATTATGGATTAGAAAGATTTGAGCAAAAGGAATATACAGTGACAGGCAAATCCCAATCAAATCCCACTTCTGTTAGTTATTAATTTATATTTTAAGTTCTTTGCATATCATAGCTTGTTCGTTGCACGAAGTATTTCAGTTACCTAGGTTAACATATCCAGATTATGGTTGTCTTATTTGATGGAATCCAAGTAATTAACACATCGAATAATTGATCATCTTAAAAATTAAACTTTACATCATCTCTTTTGTATTGATGCATGGAAGTTGATTAATTTACTAGTGTTTAATTAAATAGAAGAATTAGAATTTTGTTGAAGTGGGACTGTCACAACCTTGATACTTCCTTAGGTCTTATTTCAGCAAATGGTACATAAAGGGGGGTAATAATGACCATGATTGATTTATGGTTGCTTTCCCATTGTCCAAGCAGCCTTTTAGCTTCTCTATTGCCATTCAGACTTCTTTCCAAAGTAAACAAAACATTAATAATAGGTGCCAACTGCCTAATCATGTTAATTGTGGACACATAACCGTAATACAAAAAAGAGGGTGGTGGATAATGCACTTGAATATAGAGATTTAGAGGCATAAGGTTTGTCAGTTGTTACTAATTTCAATTATATCAAATGAAAGACGATAGTTATACGAGTATACATGAAAAAGGAACAGGGGCCACCTACAGATCAAGAGTTTAGTGGGATAATGTTGGAATCTAGAGTCACAACTCACAACGCAAACATAATTGTAAATAAAAAAGGGTTATAGCATTGAGCAGATGTTCCCTACATGGATGTAACCTCATTGTTGCTTTTGCATTATTTGTTCTATTGATTAGTTTTCTTTTTAACTCATTTAAAAATCTCTTAATCGTCTTATTGGAAAATCATGAAAAAAGCCATGAACATTCTTGTTAAGTATTGAGCATTGGAAGGTCCCTTTTATGTATCAGGTATCACACGCTCAGTTATACATATAAAACGCCTAAGCTTTTCAAGAATTTTAAGTTATGTCTATTTAGATCTTTTTTCTTTTACCAAAAACAGGATGCTTCGCTTGCATTTACTGTAATTAAAGTAATCCTATTTCTTCTAAATCAGTTTAGCTTCAGTCACAAATTCTCTAGTGAAAGATAGCCTTAACCAACGCTATGGAAATCAGGTGCTTCATCTTTGTTATGATAAATGTCCAGAGGTTGACACTTGCCACCGGTAACACCCTGAGCATTTGGTTAATTGACATTAATTTCGCGACACACTAAATGTTTATATTATTGGTTCTTTGTAATTAAAGGCGATTAATCATTGCAGAGAAATATGGACCTGATTGGACCATTTGTTCTCATCCTCTGCACTTCTACTTAAAGCAAACAGTTGGATGTTGTGACCGGTCTTTGTTGCTTGCCTTAAACAAGAAGATACAAATGATTGGTGGATATTCTATTGGTTGGGAAATAAGAACTTAGCGGTATCCAGAGTTATACCTAAGCCAACTAACATATTTCTGGACCTTAGGCACGCATACACTTGCTGCAATCAGGAACAGGTTGGAAGCATTTATAACTAGTTATGTTAGCTGTTTCAGCTTCTCACAAAAATTTTATGGGTCGGGGAAGGTGGTGTACCAAAGCAACACGTAAACGTACGATAGGATATGCTTATTCGAATAACAAAGCATCAAACTTTTTTTGTACGTGCCAAAATAGTGAGCTAAAGCTTGGGAAGAATGTGACTCATCTTTTAGACATTCTAACTATTAACCATTCTCTTTGCTTTGCTCGATTCTATATCTTGCTTGCCTGTATATGACATACACTCTATGAAGCCTTTTCTTTACTTTGCTCGATTCCAGAATTTGCTTACTTGTATACGGTATCCACAGCGAAAATTCATTTGGACTGGATTTCAAGTGGAGCATGTTTTAGGTTGGGATTTCTAGAGTTGGTACTGTAAGTAACCTGGATAATTACCTAAGCAAAAGAAAGATTAAGAGTGATCAAGGAAAAAGAAATAGGAGGTAACGAATGTAAAACTTTTATAGGATCGACAATTATTTTGCGTACCCGTATCCATATCGCTTCTTCGTTAAATGTTGATTGCTTTGAAAGAGTTTA
>JANZLX010000212.1:15686798-15702932 GCA_025531955.1 Erythroxylum orinocense
TTGAATGAGAAGAATCTCATTTTTGGCTTCTTTCTTCTAAGAAAAATCTCCTCAAAATATTTCTTCTCCTTTCCCACCAAAGGATCTTGTTAACCTAGTTGTCTAAGAAGAACAAGTGGTAAATCGGGTTGGTTGAGGATACAACAAGAAGAGGATACATTGACAAAGGAAAGGATACAAAAGAGTTAAAGCTATAGCAAAGATTCGAAGAGGATACAAAAGCGAGGAGTCAAAGCTGCAGTAAGGAGTTGGTATATAATTTCTACCACCTTGTTCTTATGTAAATTATTTTCCTTATACCGTATCATGTACGACTGAAATATGTTGATTTGGTTATGTTATTTTCGTTGTGTTTTGATTTAAAAAAGTTTTGAAATGTACCATATTATCCAAATCTTGCATGCTTTTGTTTTCGATCTAACAAATGGCACAGTTACTCTACTATTACTTAAATGAAAAACATCTTGTGTTTGTTTTGCACAAAAGCATATATCACCATTCCTTTTTTCTCCAAATAAAATAGTATTATTCCTAATGACATGAAGCAATTTAACTACTTAGGAAGAAGGATGACCAATATGTGATGGATCCTGATTTTTTCTAAATTTCTTATTAATTGTTTAGTTATTTAGTTATGCTTGTTTGTTGATTTAATTATTATTTATTTATTTATTGAATTGGGTCATTAATTAGAAATTTGAGGGAAGGATTAGAATTTGAAATTAGAAGGAAGTGTTAGAAATTAAGTTAGCTTAAGTAGTTAGTAAGCTTGTGTTAAATGAAAGGGGTAGAATTGGAAAGGCCATGTAAGTGAGGGGCATAATTGGAAGAAAAGGAGTAACATTGTATCTTAAAATTAGAAGAAGAGAGGAGAAAATTCGTAAGTAGCCAAAGAGGAGAAGAAAAAACTTGAAAAGAGAGAAGAGAAGAGAAGAAAAATCAAGGAAGAAGGGAAAGGAAGGAAAAATCATGGGAAGAAGAAGGAATCAAGCTTCTTAAGGTAAGTTCATCATCTTCTTCTCGCTTTAGTAGAAAGAAATTGATTATTGTGTTATGAATGAAGAAGTTTTAGAGAGAGAAAGGGGTTTTGTGTTGGGAATGCTTGGAGGAAGAAGATGATTGAGAGACCCATTTGGTATTTGGGTTTCTAAGCTAGGTTTTGGATTTTCTAACCTAGATGGCCTATGGGTAGGTTATGTTTGAACTTGATTTGTGTTAATTTCATTTTGTTGTAATTATGAAAATTTGGGGGCTTTCCATTTGAATTGAAATTGAATGAGAATTTTGGTTGTGTTAGGAATCAAGAACAACCTACCGAAGAGCAAGAGGAAGGGCCAAATTGAGTTTGGATTTTCAAGAATTATAAGGTGGGTAATTTATTTATAGTTATTGTGTAATGGGAAAAATGTCTTGTGTGTGTATTGTGTTAAAATGACTTGCTTGAAATGTTATGATGTGGAAATTTCATTATGATGTATGACATTTTTTATAAACAAATTGAATTGTGTGAATGATCATGTTATGCCATTGAATTATATCATGGCATTTTGATTAAATGGAAGGACGAAAAACCATGAGAATATAAGATTGTGAATGATTGAATTAAGCATGAGATTTGATTGTGTTTAGGTGAGAGAGGAATCGTTTCGTAGTCATGTGTACGTTGATATAAAGCCTTCTCCCGGCTGCCCGCTTGTGGCCCACAAGTTTCGAAAAGTGGACTCGTTTCATTCACGGTGTAAACTTCAGTTTCTCCGTTTTGTTCCATGGAATTCTGGAGCCATTTGGTTGTGCATTTGCATTTTGACATGTGAAAATATGATGCGAATTGTGTGTTGTGCTTGGATGATAAATTACATCAAATGTGTTTAATGTGAAGATGTATTGAATTATGAGTTGTGAATGTTAAACTTACATCGTTGGATTAAGATAAGACGAATATGCTTATATGAATAATTGCATATATGTTTGATTGTGTGGCTCATCGCTAATGGCTATAAATAGATTAGTCATTGAGCTATATAGCTCAACCCAATATTTTTCCCACTCCTCAGATGTAGATCGAGAAGATCAATAATCTTTGGGAGGCATTTGGATACTCCAAGATAGTTAGAAATCTTTTGTACTAAGCTAGTAACAATTGGCTAGCTTTATAGGCATATCAAACATGAGCATCTTTTTTATTTTGTATTAAGTTTGATGCATAAGTTGATATGTAAGTAAAGCTTGTTAAAACATTTTCTTTGTTTAGAAATGAGAATGAGGACTTGAGAAGTTCCTTTATGTATGATTATGTTATTTTTAGAGGTTGAGTATGATGGATGTGCATATTCTTCTTTGTTGAGATTGCCCATTGTAGCTTGTATTAGAATAGCATGTTGGAGTTGGAAAGATTGTATGTTATGAATCCTTTGGAGTTAAGATTCAAGTGTTAATGGGATTTATGTAGTAGTGAAATGGATATGAAGTGGTTTTGCACTAGGGTTAAATTTCGGGAGATTATGAGTGATTATGGTGTTAGAAAGGATGTTGGAAGCATTGGAGAGGCATTGGAGGAGTTTGGGGAACCCTAATGTCCGTTTACGGACCTTCTCAGGTGCTAAAGGACCCCCAACCTCACCAATGTCCATTTAACGGACATTAGGTCTGTTAAACGGACCTTCTCGGGTGAAAATGGTTCTCAAGCCAGTCTATGTCCGTTAAATCAACATGGATGTCTGTTAAATGGACATTCATGGGATAGCTACAATAAATTGTGTTTTTTTAGAGACAGAATCTCGCTTTGAGTTCTTCATCAAAGTTATGGGTTTCGAAGTCCTCTTTAAAGCCGTCAAAAAATGACATCAATTTGATATCTAGGATGAACGTTATGGTAATTGCGCCAAGATAGGTACAAAATGATTAGGGACATAAACATGTTGGATTCTTTTGGCCATAACTTTATCATCCGACCTCCAAATGAAGTGATCCTTGAAGCAATGGATTCCTAACACGTTGTTCTACCTTTCCACAAAAATTGATGGCCTTTGTTATTGAATTCAAAAAGATTGATGGAAAGGAAGTGAGGGTTCATTGAAATAACCCTATAAGGAAATCCGCTCATGCTTTTTTGACTCCGGATAGTTGAGTTCTGGGAACTAGGTCCAACATCTTGGTTGGACTCTAGGAACGGGACCCAACAATATGCATGTGCCATAAAATGAAGGATTCCATCACTTTAACTCATCATATTGACACTAGAGCAATGCTACGAACGTTGTAGACCCCTTCTTGATATTCACCAACACCAATCATGGTCCTCAAAGTATGGTCTTATATCATATATAGTTTATTAGTAAATGTGACCGTATAAATTATATCTTCTACCAAGGAGATGCGATCATATTCTAAACTTCATTTACCATATTTTTATTTCCCATCATATCTGATATTATCATGTGTCTAATAATCAACTCGAGAAAATAATTTAATTATTAGTTTTTCTAAAGTGGAGGTTGAACCTTTATACATATTAAGCATAAACAATGAAGTTACCTATTGATCATTTGTCAGCTTAGGAAGGCAAGTCCAATTATTCTGCGCAAGATTGGTTTGGCTGATGATCCAACAGTACTGCCAACTCTCTGAGCTATTTTAGCAACCACAATAGTGCCTCACTCTCATCCAACTCCTCCTCTACCTCATCCTCTATTCTTGTGGCCTCCCCTCGATCGGAAGGCCACCATTTAGGGTAACCAATGATTTTATAATAATATCGCACCTCGTAGCCAGATTTCTTATAGTTTGTACATACCACCTTTTCATTCTTATTGCCCTATGACCTGAAACTAGGCATTATTTGCATCGCAAATCTCACTACATCAATTCTTTTATTGTAGGCTTGAGCCACTTGCTGATGCCTTTCTTCCTGATCACAAAAGCATGTACTCAAGTCAGAGAGGTTAAAGGATCTATGCTCAGAATATTGGTATGGAGATTTTTGTACAGTGTCGTGTCAAGTCCCATTAAAAATTCATGCATCTTCTCCTTTTCTCTCTCCTTTAGGTGCTCCTTTGCAAGATTACACTTGCGACCTCCACAACAACATGTTAGCACCTACACTTATATTGCCAACTCTTCCCATATAGCCTTAAGTTAACCAAAGTGAGTTGTAACGTTATTTCCTTACAGTTTGCGGCTTTTTATAGCCTCCTTTAACTAATGAACCCTTATTATATTCCTAATTGAAAAACAATCCTTGAGGTTGTTCCCAATATCTTTGGCATAATATATATAAGTGAGCCTGGATCTAATTGTGGGTTCTATCACAATCATAATCCAATGCACATGTATAGAGTTTACCCTCCATAAATCCTCGAGTTCATCTGAATCTTCCACCATTTTCTTAATTGTCCCGTCAATGAAACCTACTTTTTGTTTATCCTTAGACCATTCGTTATAGTTTGATTACCCTTTAAGAACTAAACTACATATATTGAGTCCTAGATCATCTATTAGATAAAGATAATAGGGAGAGGTTGAGTCCAAAATGTTGCTCTTCTTCTTGCCACCACCGACACTGTCATTCTTTCTGTTGTCGCCTATCTTGGTTTAATGTTCTGGTCACTAGCTGTCTAGGAATGTCTAGAGTTTTTGGTGGTGTTTACTCTGATATCATAAAGAATTTATATGGGATAAGTTTTGTCCTCTCATTCCCATTCAATTTGTATATATACAACTAACAGGGAACCTTTAATATATAAAATCTCCTAAAAACAACACCTAATGATATGTAAAATCTTTACATCCTAAATTTACTTATATCTTTTGTTTACATATATCCTAATAACAATTATAATTTTGATTTCATTCTAAATATATATATATAATACTATCTTATACACTCACATTCATATATAAATTTAATTGTAACATTATCATAAAATAATACAAGAAAAAGGAATCCTCAATTTACATATTTTATCATGGCATCATAGCTTGTAAACTAGTTCTCTACATTATTATACATTTTTCACATATAGCAATAATAGAAATCCACCAACCTAAAAAATACTAGAAATATCAGAAACACAAATACTTAATTTTCAACAAAAAACAATAAGACATATAATAGAAGAACACAACCTACCCACATTATCTTTCAATCACATCAAATCTCCTTTACTATAATGATGGTTTTGTCTTTGCACTAGTTATCTCAAGTGATGTTCTTTTGTCTCGATAATTTGTTAAGTGGCAGAAAATGAATAGACTCGTCTATTTCTTGCTCACTGCCTCCCTCTTCACTTATATTATTTGATCCTTAACTAACCACCACACTACTTATGACCTCTATTGAATGGCTATCTCTAGACCATAAATCCTTCATCAATGTAGTTGAACATTAAGAGTCATCCATCTCCTTTAGCAAGCTTTTAGCAAAACTTCTAATCCATAAGTAGTGCCTTCATTCATATCACCCGCCTACCCTAATTGACACGACTTTTAACATCTCCTACACTAGAAATCATACTAACAAAGGATGCAACAACATCAAGAGTCAAAGAGGGCTATCTTGTTAGCCTCACTGGAACCGTATTGCTCTTGGATAAGTTTAAGGACAAAATCTAAGGCCCCAAAATATACCCTAGTTGAAATAATACATGTTTATGAAAGTACGTGTGTGATGGGAGTTAGAATTGTACTATGATTAGAATATGAAAGGCATATGACTTGAATTTTTAATCAAGTGGACTATAGTTAGCAAATTGGAATTAATTGATACCATTATAGAATTGAGGTATTTAAATGTATATTTAGACTAGGAAAATTTTCAAGTGGCAAGATAAGTTGGTGCATGAAAATTGGAATGATTAAGCCTATGAGTTAGTGACATTTGGCATAGTTGATATATTGACAAAGGGCATAGTTAATAAAGTGACAAGTGGCCTAATTAAATTGTGACATTTGGTAGCATTCATTAAGTGATAAATGGTTTAATGGAAGTGTGACAAATGGTAGCTTAAGTGCAGGTTATATGTGACACATGCAAAAAAGACATATGCCTTATGGTGGGAGTGACACCTAGATGGTGATGAAGTAAGTTTCTACTAGAAACATTTTCTATTTTGTTCTTTCTTCATTTTGCTTTCTTCTCTCCACCGAAACCTCCCATCTTCTCTCAATTTCTAAACTTCTACTGGAATTTGGATCATTAACACTAGGAAGCTTAGTAAGTTATTCCATTAAGAAGTAAGTCTTGTGATTCTATGAATTATTACCTTGTTGATGCTGAAAGTTGCACATTAAACTTAGGTATGTGCTGGTTGTTTGGAAGCTTGATTTAGCTGGATTCTTGGAGCTGAATTTGAAGTTTAGAGAGGTAAGGGAATACTAAACTTGATTTCATGTTAGAATATGCATTGTTTGATGTTTGAAGTGGATAAAATGTGTACTGAAATAATGAAGAATTGAGGTTAGGAACTTGATACATGTTGGATACTGGTTAGGAGTAGTTCCACTAGACAGGTATTGGTATTTTAGTAATATCTTGAACCTTAGGTATCCAAATAAGATGATTTTCAATTCAGATTAAACTAGATACATATATCTACAACTTTCATGAAGGAATCGAATTTCATTTCTATCCTTAAGGGTTTTGAAATTTGGCTTGAAGTTGAGTTCTAGTTGTTGCCCATGGTTGGGAATAGTCTGTAGTATTTTGGGTATAACTCTCGGAATAATGAACTAAATTGCATTATCTTTATTTTGTTTGAAACTTAATACATATAGGAACATTGTTTTGGAAGAACATATTGTCTAAAAACGTCAGTTTCTAGGTCAGAATGGCCATACAAAACTGATCCAAAAACCTGTCATGTGAAAACAACTGTTTGGAGGTTTCGGGTCACTTATCCCACAATTATGGGAAATGATTAGGAAGGTGAAAATTTGAGATTTTGTGTAATTGATTAACTATATAAGTTTAAGTTAATTTATTTGGTATAATAAGACTTAAATGGACTTGTTTAAGGTGCTTTATGAACTTTAATTGGTATTCAATTAAATTGAGATAATAATATAAAGAATGTATGGTTTAATAATATTGAATACAATATTGAATTGCTTGGTGTGTTCATGAATAAATGAGTTCCAAAGGCTTATGTATTATGAATTGGATATAGATGTTTGTGAATTGGGAATTTCTGCGATGATATTGTGTTAATTTCCGAACCATTAGGCGTCCGAGGAGTTTGATATTTAAGATTATGTTAGAAGTGCTTCCTATTTGTGTGAATATACGTAATTTGTGAGGATTCAATACCTTTATTGATGTATTGTTGCACATACTGGTAATTTTATAACATGTTAGTTTGTTTGGAAATCAATGAATATGTCAAGTTGAACAAAATGGAATAAAGTGGTATATGTTGCAATATGTTCCTCACATAAGAATTCTGAAATGAACCTATCTTGTGACAATTCGGTGTCTCTTGTTATTGAGACATAAGTCTCTCTTATTCTATGATACCGATCACGGTATCTCCTGTATTAGTCCGGTTACTCACTTCTGTATAAAGGATTAACAGACTAACTTGTTTTATAATATGTTATATGCTCAATTATGATATAAATAAGTTTTGATCTAAAACATCTGAGCTCTGTTATGAAATAAACAAATTATGTTTTGTTATAGACAAGTTTTGTTGTGATATTATAATATTCACCTTTGAAATTGATGAGTTTTGTTCTGAAGTTAAATGTGTAACATGTTCTGATATGTTATATTTTGTTACAAGAATTATAATATTTTGGTTTAGTTTCAAAATGGATAAGCAAACACTACTTATAATCTTATGTGATCTTGAATATGTGAATGTTTGGATGACTGTTTGAAACAGTTATCTACTTATATCTGTTTAGTTTATTCTCCACTAAGCTTTATGCTTAGTATGGTGGTTTTGTCCTGTGTAGGTTTAGATAGGGATTGAAGACTGAGACAATAACAACTGCAATGGCCAATGAAAAATGTGTTTTGTTTTAGGAATTTATATAGTTGTATGTAATAATATGAGACGGTGTATTTTGTTAAAAGTTTGTAAATATTGTAATACAGAGTGTATTTGAACTTAAAATATATATTTTTTTGTTTAAGGGTATGTAATGTAATAACTTTAATTCAGGATGGTGTCGTAATTGAAGCATGTATTTGGATAAATTTAGTGTGCTAGTTAAATTATGTTTAAAGTCGAATATGCATGGAAAAGTAATGATTTGTTGTTTGAATTTCAGGCAATGTTTTGTATTGTTTTGATATGTTTAAGTGTTGTCTTAGGTAACATCAGCATATCCTTCCAGCGGGTATATAGTTGTTACACAAAATGAGCCAGTGATATACTTAAACAACCTAAATGGGATAACTTCTCCTTCTAAACTTATACTTCCTCAGCTTATTTCCCCTTTTCACCATGATACTTCTCCTTTCAATCGATCTACCAATCAGACTCAAACTTCCACCTATGATTTCACTCCAATCTAGACCTAAAAATATTACTCCTTTAATTGGTCCAGTTAAAATAATAACTATAGTCCTAAGGTCAAACTTGTTAGGAATTGGGACATATTAATGTCCATAATCATTTTAGGTATCTAAATCTTGAAATTTTCTACTTAAATCTTCAATTGATACCTAAACACTCCATATGACCTTCACTACCTTAAATATCTAGGCTCCCACTTCACTTTCATTACTATTGCTGAATGATTATTTGACATTAATGCTACCACTCATATGACAATGTTTTTAAAAATTGCCACCTATAGGTCAAATTAGATTCTCGCACACTTCTACTTATTTATCTATAGTAATTGTTGGAGCCTGTTTTCAGAGCCCAACCCCGTAACCATGAAAGGTGAGCGTATTCCTATGAAATCTCCTTAACTATTATCGGTTCATCTTTATGCTCAGATACCACATCTGTTGGAACCCGAACATTTTCCGGAATCTAACTTTTGCTCTAATACCACAATTGTTTGACACCCTTTCTGAAGCCCAACTATCCGGAGTCATAAAGCGTGAGTAGGTTTCCTTGTAAGGTTATGTCGATGAACCCTTATTAGCCATCATCCCACAAGGGTGGCGTGCCCCCACTAGTCAATTCACCATAATCAAACTCATTTCTTCAATTTCAGAACATAATTTGGAAATATTCAAACCCGAATCACAAATTTACTTCTTCAAAATATTTTTAGCTCTATGTCTCTAGTTTATTTTAAAACAAGAACCATCTCATTTGGAGCTCTACAGATCAAGATATCATCAAAATATCGAAGTATGTTCATAACCAAGTCATAATCTTCCAACCGATACCTCATTTTCTTTCCATCATTCTTTTTCAAATCAATACCAAAGGCTACCAATTTTTATGGAAGGATAGATAAATGTGTTAGGAATCTATTGGTTCAAGAATCTCTTCATTTGGAGGTCGGGTTATGAAGTTTTGGCTAAAATAATCAAACATGCTTATGTCCTCAATCATGTTGTACCTATCTCAGGACAATTGGCATAACTTTCACTAAAGATATCGAATTAAGGTCACCTTTAGACGGTTTTAAAGAGTACTTCTAGATCTACAACTTTTGTGAAGAACTTAAACCATGATTTTGTCATTTGGAGGTCAAAACAAGGACCTTGTGAAATATACACGATCAGACCGTCTGACCCATGGGTCTGGTGATTGTTTTGCATTAGGAATACACGGCCAGTGTGAATATACATAGCCTGACCGTGTAACCTTCGGGTTTAACGAAAATTTTCACTCTACAAGACCTCTCTAATGGATCCTACATCCATTCTAACATCTCTTTTACTCATAATCTCATCAAATTTACCTCTTCTAGTGCAATATCACTTCATTCACTATAGTTGTTCCGTATATACATCCTCTACAACATCCTAACTTATAATGGTCATAACTCTCAACTCCGATATCCACAAATTGTATACGTTATACCGTTGGAAAGCAAGAAAGATAAACTACAACTTTCATGAATAAACTTTAGCTATATCCACCTAGATGGATGCAGTTTTTTGTTTGAGTTCAAAACACAACTCCTACCTCTATGAAAAACTTGAAAATTATCCCAACTTAACTTCCTCTAATGCAACATCATTCATAACAATTCAACTACCAATTTTTATTTCATTGAACTCTCTAATCTCTACTCATTTTATTCATCACTTACATCCAATTATCATCATCCACAAAATCCTATCTTTCATTTCCATAACCTCTCACTTATAAATAATAACCATTCATGTTCAAAGTTCATCAACTCAAGTGAATTACTTGCTCAAGTATATCTAATTTCAACTCACATTATCCATACACAATTCATATTTCATTAACAACAAAAGATAGGAGTTTTAAAAATCTTTAATGGCATTCCAAGCCACGTTACATCATCAATATTAAAATCCAAAAACACAAAAGATACATAAGCCAATAGTTCTTGAAATGCGACTAAAGCCTTGTGTTACATAAATTAACCTCTAATACAAAATATGAATAATCAGAGTGATGCCTTGTCTCTCTTTCATTCGATCTCTTACCTAATCACCTGGAGATGGGAACGAAATAGGGGTGAGCTTAAAAGCTCATAGGTAACAATTTTATAATCAGTAATAAGCAAAAACTATTGAAAACATTCATGATCATAGTAACTTCTCATGAAAATCCGTAAAACATATATTTCTCAAATTCTCAACATATCAATCCAATTTGCAAACCACATAATTCATATATTCATCAAACTTGTCCACAAAGCATAAACACATAAACACATCAGAATGGTTTGGGTAGGTACGTAATAGAATGTACTAACACAATTCCATAAAATGATCTTGTGTAGCCGTAAACTGAACGTATTATCTCAATCCCACATAATAGTTTTGAGTAGCCATGAATTTAGGAGAGTTTGTGATGGAGCTCCATGCCACTAGCAGACAGGCGGAAAAAGCCTTTAGTCAAAGTGCACTTGACGACACAAACTCACATAATATGTAATTCTTGACTTAGAAACCGATTGCCCAAATGGCACATTTCGAAAACTTGTTTTTCGTGAACATGACATATTTCATGTGCTTTTTTATCTTCATATCACAATTCATCAACCAAATTCCTATACCAAGCATCATTTCTCAAATCATTCAAAAGCAACAAATACAACAATTATGAAGCAATTAGAAATCATTCCCATATCAGCTCAAAATTCATTCACAAAATTCACATACAAAAACATGTGACACATTCTCAAGCATTTAAAGAATAATAAATGCATATTTATAAGGTAGTTGGAAAATCATTTAATTCCATTTATTTGAAGAACATTTATGGCTTATTAACTCAATTATAAAAATGTAACGCACCTTGAAATTCCTTACTTAATGTTTGTTCAAAATGCCTCTCCCCTTGCCTTTCCTTGACTCCCTTTATCAAAGACAAAACTTCCATTCAATAGGAATTCAAATTAGAGAACCCATAAGACATATTCACTAAAATTGATCCTCGAAAGCTTAAACTCATGTATTTCCTAAGCTCCATGAACCAAATCTTTCCAAAAATCCAACAAATAAAAAATGCTCTTACCTTGATTCTTCACCAAATGAAGAGTTTCATGGCTTGAATGAAAGCTCTCCTGTTCCTCTACCCCTTTCTCTTTTTCAACAACCTTAAAATCTCTCTTGAAGGCTTAGAAAAATTGAAACTTAGCTCACTTCCTTCTTTTCTCTCCTTCTCTCTCTTTTTCATGCTTCTCTCTTCTCTTGTTTTCCTCATTCACGTTTTTAGCTTCTTCAATTGCAAGACACTCTTTTCTTCTTCTTTTTTATACCCTTAATGATTGTACAATGTCCACTTTGCCCTTCACTTAAAGCCCTATTGTCTTTATCCATAAGTGACTTGCCAATTTTGCCCTTAATCAATACACTCTTACTAATTTAATTCTAACTTACCAAAGTAATAAATCTCACTAACATTAACATAATAATTAACTCCAAATAAAATAATTAATCTAACAAAACCTCAAAATTTTATTTAAATCATGCTTAATAAATAAATAAATAAATTTTAGGCCAACATTTCTCCCTCTCTTAAAAGAAATTCATCCTCGAAATTCTTACCTGACTGATCTCCTTATATTAACAATAATGTCATCTCAAATTCAAGAATCCAATCATATAGATGGATACTTTACATCAAACATAATGCATATACTCTCAGTAGCATATTATACATTATATGCTTGTGTCTCTGTCAGAGATAGGACTCTAATACTCATTTTGAATCATTACATATCCATTTGTTCTTTCATTGATCATTATTAATATAAACTATCTAATCTGCTTAACCTAATTAAGTGAAATTCTTCTTCGAAAGAAGATTTCTTACTACTATCATCTATACTGTTCATGCAATCATTATCAATCAGCTGTTATCGTCATTGCATTATTAGCCATTCTTAATACCTCAAGAAGACCAATTTCTATCGTTCTTACAAGGTCATAATGTTCTAATTACCAAAACTCAATATGGTTTCTGTCACATATGCTTAGGTGTGCATCATCAAAGTCATCCCATTTTAACATCAATATACTCCAATTTTCCAGGATTTACCTCTTTTAATATCTTAATGGTTCAACTACTATATTGAGTGCATTAACTCTTCTCATTCGATTCTTCATCTTTTTTCTAATCTCATTCACCCATGAAATCCTATCTTGCATACATTTTTAACTTTCTCCTTACTATATATATATATATATATGATTCATCTTATGAATCTTCGATGTGTATATCCCTAATTAATTCAAAATTATTGATGCATAATCATTATGGAATTCTGGTCTCAAATCCACTACTATCTTCTTATACCAGATCATAACTCTTATTACAACAATTAAACAATCATTCTAACTTCCAAGTTCAACTTTTCAATTCCACTTTGCTCCTACACCTTAAATCTAGTCATTTCCACCTATGTCTCTATTTCTTCTCAGTAAATTTATGAAAATCTGTTTAAATCCAGATCAATTCAAGTACATGTTCACAGCAAAGTTCTGTCACAATATTCACTAACATAGTCACAAATATTGAATCTATATCTAACATATTAGACTACGTAATATTTCTTATTTCTAAATATCCACAAACTTTTCATTTTCTCACATTCTAATAGATCATTATTCTTCTCACTAATGTTATTGGCCCGAACTCTTAACAATCGCTCTTGCGATTGACACATATCTTGAAAGTTGCCCATGTAAGATCCTGATTCTAAAGTCTGATACCATAAATGTTGGATCCTATTTCCGAAACCCAACTCTTGCTCTGATACCATAAATATTGGATTATGTTTCCAAAACCCAACTTTTACTCTGATACCATAAATGTTAGATCCCTATTCCGGAACCCAACTCTTCAGAAGATCATAATACTTAAGCGTATTATGCGATAGGGTTATTTCCATGAATCCTCATTAGCCATCTTCCCAAAAGGGTGGCGTACCCACACCAGTCAAATATAAAAAAAACAAACTCATATTCCACTTCAGCACAGATTTTGGGAAACCTCAAATTGGAATTATAAATTGATTTCTTCAAAACATTTATAGCTCTATGTCTCTATATTATTTATAGAAAGAATCAAATCAGTAGGAGGTCGAATAATAAAGTTATTATCGAAAGAATTAAACAAGGTTTTTGTCCTCAATCATATTGAACCTGTCTCGGGATAATTGGCATAACATTTCCCAAAGATACCATATCAAGGTCATTCTTAAATGGTTCAATAGAGAACTTCTAGATCTACAACTTTTATGAAGACCTTGAAGACAAATTCTGTCATCTATTGAGTCAAAATTGGACCAGACGATAGGGTGAGACGATCCCCAAGGAAAGGTCAGACTAAACAAGATGAAAGGTTAGATGATTTGGGACAATTTGCATAACTTTCTCTAGAGATATTAGATCAAGGTTATTCTTATACAGTTTGAAAAAGGACTTATAGATGTATATAACTTTTATAAAGACCTTAAAAGATAGATTATGTCATCTAAAATGACGAAATTGGACCAGACAATAAGATAAGATGATCCCAGACGAAAGGTTAGATGATTTGGGACAGTGGGCATAACTTTCTCTAGAGATGTCGTGTCAAGGTTACTCTTACACAGTTTGAAAGGGGACTTATAGATCTACAAATTTCATGAAGACCTTGAAGATAAATTTTGTTGGTCCCCGTTTTCGAAGCCCAACTATTAATCCAGAATCATAAAGCGTGAGCGGGTTTCGTTGTAGGGTTATTTCAACGAACCCTCACTTACTTTGAATCAATATTTTTTAATTCAACACCAAAAGCTATCAATTTTTGTGTAAAGGTAGAAACACTTGTTAGGAATCCAATGCTTAAAAAATCACTTAATTTGGAGGTCGGACGAAGAAGTTATGGCCAAAACAATCCAACATGATTATGTCCTTACTCATATTGTACATGCCTTGACGCAATTGCTCTAACGTTTGCTACAAATGTCAGATTGATTTCATTTTTAGACAGCTAGAAAGAGGACTTCGAGATATAAAACTTCTATGAAGAACTAGAAGCAAGATTATGCCTTGCATAGTGTCAAAATTGTGATTTACTATAGCTATCCCGTGAATGTCCGTTAAACTGGTTTGGAAGCCATTTTTCACCTGAGAAGGTCTATTTAATGGACCTAATGTCCGTTAAATGGACATTGTTAACGGACATTGATGACATAGGGGTCTTTTTTCACCTGAGAAGGTCTGTTAAACGGACCAATGTCCTCTAAACGGACATAGGGGTTCCCAAAACCTCTCCAAAACCTCTCCAATGCTTCCTACGTCCAATCTAACATCATATTCAATCATAATCTTCCCAAATTCAACCCTTCTAGTGTAATGACTTTCCTCAAACATTCAATTACCAATTTGAATGCATTAAACTCCCAAATCTCAACTCAATTAACTCATAGCATACACAAACTCTCATCATTCACCATAGTTGTCATGTTCATACCTCCTATGCATCATCATCGTTTATAATGCTCATATCTCTCAACTCTGATACCTAAATTTTTCATACTTTATACCGTTCAAAATATAGCATCCCACTCTCATAAGACCCAGACCTGACATCAATGGGTGATATCCGAGTCCGTGCCCCGCGAGGGTGGCGTGCTAGATCACTTAGTCAGTCAAAAACTCAGTATAATTTTTTTTTCAAATGTACGCGAAAATTAATAATAAAAAATTAGGGCCTACTTTCATTAAGAAACATTTTCACTTACAAAAGTTGCCAACATTTTTCAAATACCAGAATTTCTATTAGCCCATTCTAGAAACAAAACATATTACACTTTGATCAATTTCTTTTGCAAAACCTTTTCCAATCGGAAAGTTATACGCAACAAATATACTCAAATACACAAAATACAATAATTTGTGAAAAATACAATTTAGTACAAAAATAAAGAGACACAATGCAGACGTGAACTGATCCCGAACTCTATCTTTCACTTGCATGTAGTAGGTTTACTCCTGTTGTCTAACGGGGTACTCTGTAAAGCCTGAAAAATAATTGTAAATTTTGGGTGAGTTTTGCGAACTCAATGAGTGACCATCACTGATGGCTCACCCAATCACATAACACATAATTCACAAACACACTTCACATTTGATACAATTTAATCACTCATATTATGAATATGTAGTGCATATGAGACCCATTTTTCATTTGTTATTTTGTTGTGACCGAGTGCCTAAACTTTCCCATATAGGACTCATTAACAACTGTCCCTTATCCTCTTGGGGGATATAGGCCCCATTAAACATTGAGCCTGAGGCTCTGATTCACTTTTGAGCTCGAAGCTCATTTTCACTCGTTGAGTTTTAAGTTCTGATTGGTGGCTACTTTGGTCACAACAGCCATTATATTTCATACATTTATGAAATGAAATGCATCACTCACATTTGCATACACTTTTATTCATATGTAAATACATATTCAAAACACATTTAACAAATCACATTAAATACACTTAGTTCATCCAATTCACATTCAATGAGCACTTCAATAT
>JANZLX010000212.1:15703032-15713045 GCA_025531955.1 Erythroxylum orinocense
AACACTCACACAAGACCAATCAAACCTAAATAAACAAACAAAAGCCATTAAATCAGTCCAAACAACATGAACAAAATGGATCACCCACAGCTTACCTTCGGCAGCAGCAGAGGAGAGACGGTAGTAGCAGTTGTCGCTGGAAAAGAGGGGGAGGAAGGGTCGCTAGAGATGCAGCAGCTGGTCGGAGGCGAACGGTGGAGGAAAATCATCGGAGGAGAGGACAGAAAGAAACAGTCGAGCGCAAGCAGAGAAGAGGGGAGGGATTTGGCCAATTTTTTCTTTTTTGGCGACGGAACAAATCTGTCGGTATAGTTTAAAATTCCGTCGTTACATTCAACTTCTGAACCTAATTTTACGACGACTTTTTAAACAATACTGACGAATAAATGCCGTCGGCGAACAACCACCCCCGACAACTTTCCCGACCGAAAATCTATTCCGTCCCTATTTACAGACGGAATTCTATGCATCGGTATATTTCAGTCGTTACAATTTTTAGCGAATATTTCCCTCCAAATTTAGCAACGGGTTTCTTGACGGTCGCAATTTTCATGTTACATTCCGACGGAATAGAAATTTCCGTCGCAATACACAAACGAATACTATTCCGTCGGTATATTTCCGTCGCTATTCTACAATTTTCTTGTAGTGCCAGGTAGGTAATGCTATAAATAATTTAGTAATGTATCCTATATTTTAAATATTATAGGTGATAATTTAGAGTATACCAATCACATTGATGAATTACAGAAGGGACAAATCTCAGGATGAAGAACACCTATAATCTCAAAACAAAAGGACGTGGCAATAGCCTATAGGTGACAGGAACAATGCTTTATTGATCATAACTAATAATGGTCGGTGGCAACTTGCCAGGTTTGAATTGCAGCACTTGTGAGATCATATACGTGATTTTCCGTTTAAGTGGCTGGCCACTTCCGGATGAATCACCATGTGTACTAAGGACCCAAAAAGGAAACTTCTGCTCTTGCGTAGACCATTACAAACAGTTTGCTTGAATTGATTAAGCTGCACTTGCACTGACCTATACAGTTGGTAAAAACGGTGTAGGCAAGAAACGCAAAGAAACGAGTTAGAAGAGGCTAAGAAGCCATGATTCAACCATTTTTAGAGCTTAAAAACAAAAAAAGTGAAAGCCGTGAACATTATTACTGAGTTAGACATATACATAATGATGGTCCAAATAAACATTAGTTTTCCAAAAAATATTACAACAGAACTAGTTTTGTTGCAACTTATTTTCAAAATCAGAAAAACTCTGCTACCGTAACTAGATTTACGGTTAGAAAATCTTGTTTTTTTTTTCTTTTTTGCCATCTCTTTTATAGATTAAAATCCAGTTTTTCTTATAGCTGTCAACTACAATTTGTCATTATGGCTACTTTTTAATGTTCTTTTCTTTGTTTCTAATTAGAAACAATATTAAAAGATACACTGAACACATGTTACTTAGTCTCTTTTCAAATAAATTTTAATTCTTCGACGTCTCTTTAACTGTTCAGTATCATTGTTTCTAAGTTGATAATCGGGTACTTCTTGTTTCTTTCAACATTGTCAATTTTATTCGTATGTTAAAGATATGTTCTACCTTTTTTTTTACGTTGAAGGTTCTGAAAACTTATAACACAAGGAAGAAATCAAGAAGAGTGAAATATGCATTACAATATGAGGAGGATGAAGAAAAACGCAATGTATGTGTTAGGATAAAAACTATAAAAGTTTTTGTCAGCGTATTCATGCTTGTTCATGTTAACTTTGTTAAATTCTTTAATTTCGCTTGGCTTATAGGTTCTATAGTATTCTTTAGTTGCTTATTATGTTGTCATTCTTATACCTTCTATTTGATTATCCTATCAAATTTGGCACAAGCTGAGTATATATGCCTTTAAATTTAGGTTATATGTTCAAATTTTATATTTTTGTAAATAATGAATTATTTGATTATTCCACGAGATTTGTTGCAAGTTATGTATGCCTTTGAATTTAGTTTGCATGTTCATAAATTCTATTTTTTGTAAAGTTTTGATTGATCACAGCTTGGAGATCCTATTTTCAAAGTCCATTATTACTAACTTTGGCCACTGATCTATTAGTTTATAATTTTTCTTCTCTTTATAAGTTTTAGAAAATTGTGCTGGGCGATTTCAACTATTGTCAAACTTTGGACTCAAAATATAATTAACATTTCTATAATTTTTCTATTTTCTAATAATTTGGCTTATAAAGGGATTAAATACTTGCAATTTAGGTTGTGTTTCAAAATGTGTCAATAATTATCTTTTTTATTGTCTTTTGGTTTGCTCGAGTCACGTCGCTAAATGCATATTATTTTAGCATATGTAATTTCTTTTTCTTATTAGTATTATTTTCTTATCACCTTACTCAATGTATCTTAAGGTACAAGCCATAATTAATATTATAAGGACATGTTCTTGTTCTATTTACTAGTATATTAATAGGTCATTGGAGTTTTGTTTTTATTTTAATCAACTTTTGTATTTTAGAACTTTTTAGTGTTTTAGCCATGATTAGTGCTTCAAAGGCATATTGTTCCTTGTTTTAAAGATTTTTTTAATTTGTTAGACTTATAACCAAGCTCGAAATGAATTTAAAGCATGCATTTGTAAAGAAACAACATTAATATTTGATATACTTTTTAAGGTTGTGCAAGCCTTTAATAACATCATCTATAACTTTCATTTACTTCCCTTTGGGTAAGCTCCTACTAAATTGACCAACTTAAAGTCAAAATTATCTCACTATGGTAAATTTTCATCAACCTAGAACTCTATTCACTTAAACTAATAGCAAGAAATTTGAGTTATTTCTAACTTTCAATTTAACTACAAGAAAACTGTAAATTACCGATGGAAAAAATTCCGTGGTATATTATCGACGGAACATGCTTTCCATCGATATATTTGTCGAGAAAAAAGGTGCTTTGCAATGAAGAAAACTTTGTCGGTAAAGGAGGAGACAAAAGTTTTCCCAACGGAAGTTAGCGACAGATCAGTGAAAGTTGTTGTAAATACAGGTGCCAATGATTCCCGACAAGAAATACTGACAAAATTTACCGACTAAATTTATGTCCGTTAGTAAGTTCAACGACGTCATGTTGTTTTAATTTGAAGGAAAACAACGTCGTTTGTTTAACCACAAACGACGTCATTCTCTATCACAGGTTAACGCAGGTCGATCCCTCCTTCTCACGTTTCAACTAGTCTGTGAAAAATTTAAGAATGCCTTTCCCTCCATCCTCGCCATCATCATCTTCTAGTGTTCTCTGATTATACACCATCATCCTTGTCACTTTCTCCGGTTAGTCATCCATCGAGGTTAGTTATTCCTCCTTTCCATTTAGTTTTTCATTTTTCTTCTTATTGCTATAAGGGAAGGTTTTGTTTTTAGTTTTGATTGATTTTGTTTGTGTTTTCTGCGCCCATTTCAGGTGTTAGTGGTTTATTCTGTGTATGAATGTGTTGTTGTTAGTGAAGAATGCAAGGTACTAGTGTTTTTGTTAATAGTTTGGGGTGAGTTTGTTATGCCTATAAAATGTTCGATGAAAGGCTTAAAGGGATAGATTTGTTTTGTTTTAATATGGTAAGTTAAATAGAATTATATATAGCGTGGATTCAGATATAGCGCAGGTAAGATTCAGATATATGCGGGTAGGATTCAGATACAATGTTTATACTTTTATAACAAATACATAATTGAACTAGTATATATATGGTTTCACAAATCTTAATTGTTAACAATAATAGAAGGTTAAAACATATGTTAGGAAAAAAGTATTAGTTATTAGTTTTAGAAATAAAAGCAAATAAATGAGACAAATCATTCATGACATGGCAAAACAAAGGATAGATACGAATTTGGCATATTTATACTGTAGGTTTAAAATTAGTTTTTACTGTATATTAATTATAGTCTTACCTAGGGGTTGGGGATTGAAAATAAAAATTCAATACCTATAGTAGATATTAGTTCTTAAAATTAAATTGAAATGTCAAAGTTACATCTCTCCACACTTTACATCTCTCAAATTAATTTGATTCGTCATTTATAGGAAACAAATTCTAACATTCGTGAATAAGTGCTTCTTCTATATTCATAGGTTTAATTTTAAAAATAAAAACTAGACGTGATATACTTCTAAAATGAGTGTTATGGCATTATGTTTAATATAAGGCCTATTATATCTGTAAGCATGATTTTTACTTCTAAAATAATGTCGAGTCCTAGATGACTGTGAATGAGAATGCATGCTACCTTATGTCTTTGCATAGAATTTATAACTATTCTTTTGCTGATAATATTGAGCTTTATGCCTAAATTTTTAACCATACATGAATGTATAAGACTTGCCTTTAAAGTAAGGCTCAATGGGGGAAGCATATGTATATGATTTACATGTATGCTTAGATATTGATACACTATGTTTATTTTTCATCTTAGGCAAAGGTTATTCAATATGAAAATGTTTTCCTTTGATAAATGTAGTATTATAATTGGATGTGTGTCTATAATTATATTTAATCTCATAACTATGATTGGAATTCTTTTGTGCTCTTAGCATGTTTTTTGGTTTCTATCCTTGGTGAATTTAGACAATGAGTCTTTAAAAGAATTAGCCTCCTTATTTAATATCTTAATCTTTTACTTTAATGCACCTAAATTATGGTTGCTAATAATAGCCACTCTTACATGATTTTATAGTATAGAATTCATTCTTCATCATATCAGTATCACTTATATACACATCTAAATACTTTTGAGACTCTTTTGAGCCCAGAGTATAGTTTATTCCTTTTCATACTTATGATCTCAAGACTTCCTTAATCTTTTCTTTCTCAACTTTACTTGCGCTACCTTTAACTTCTTCTTATTAGTCTCTTTAATTTAAAAGGGTCTCCTCTCCCTATTCTCTTTGTTCTTATTTATCACGCTACTCACATTGCATGCCTTATTATGTCTTCATATGTGAATTATTGCTATTTTCATTTAATTTTTTGTTTTTCATATGTAGAATATGAACAATACATGAATATATGAATTATGTTTCTTGCAGGTCATGTTTTGTGTTGAAGAACGTCAAGAATTTTCCAATATCATTCGTCTTCTTTGTAGTTTGCCATTATCCGTTATCAAGGTAATTCATTCAACTAAGTAATGTCTACAATGTGATCGATTTTGTGTTGTTCTTTGCAATTTTACCTTTAACAATGATTGATGAGATTTTAGTCGACGGTTTAATAGTCAAAGTATTTATGTATGGGCATCGTTTAAATTGAACATAAAGATTTAACAAGCCATTGTGATTAGTTCAAGTATTCATTTATAGGAAACAAAATCTAGCTTTCATAAATAAGTGCTTCTTTTTTACTCATAGGTTTAATTTTAAAAATAAAAACTATATATATTTACTTCTAAAATTTGATCTATTAATTAGCTCTTGTTAAATATCACCTATAATTTGATTTAGAATTAAATATACAATCCATTATAAGCTCTTTATCCTTCTTATGTTCCTCACTTTTTCTTAACAATTTGATCTATAAATCTGTGAAAATCAAAGATCACATTTTCATATAAATTTTTACTTCTTTCAAAAACAAAGGTTTCCTCTTATTATCAATAACGACGTTGTATGCAATAGATATAAATACAAAAATATTAAACTAGTGTATTATATTAAATACAAAACTTTCTTTACCGCAAGCCCCATTTTGGGTTTTCAGAGCATCGCTAATCATCCATCCTCATCCTTCTTCTTTGTAGTCTGTGGTTGTTCGTCCGTCTAAGTAAATGATCTAACAAATGTCTCCCATATGTTTGCTTTAATAGTACGAGTATTAGTGTTTGGGTTTTGCATGAATGCAAAGGAGATCTTGATTTTGTGTTATTTTTTAGAATATTATTATAATCATTGATGAGTTTTTATGTTCTTCCTTAGTCTAAGTATTTATGTTTGGGTTTTGTTTAAATCACTAATGAGTAGATGTACGAATTACATAAGTATTTACTGTGTGTGGCATGAGTTTGATCTCTTATGGATGATCCAATGCATAAAAAACCCCTCAAACGATATATAGGCTAAAAACTCGTGATGCAGCTCCCATGATGGTTATTGGCAAAAAATCCCACAATCCTAGAATTCATAGCGAGAACTTGCTTTCTCAATTCACAAGTGTAAATAATGTCACGTACCATAGTGCTTATTTAAAATCAAACTTTAGAAATCAACTTGTAGGTGATTAATTCAAACATAAAGACTTAAACTTCAAGGTGATTGATTCAAACTTAATATTAACATAAGAAATTCACATAACTGACATAACAATTAGTTGCATAATAAACCCATAGTGCTTATTTAAAATTAAGCTTTGGAAATCAATTTGTAGGTGATTAATTCAAACATAAAGACTTGAACTTCAATGTGATTAATTTAAACTTAGTATTAATATAAGAAATTCACGTAATTGGCATGAAAATTCGTTTCATAATAAACCCCTAGGATGGTATATAGGCTAAAAACACATGATGCAGCTCCCATGAGGCTTCTCGGTGAAAATTTCCACAAGCCTAGAAGTCATAACAAGAACTGGCTTTCTCAATTCACAAGTGTAAATAATGTCACGTACCATAGTGCTTATTTAAAATCAAACTTCGGAAATCAACTTGTAGATGATTAATTCAAACATAAATACTTGAACTCATATGGTGGGATAGGTTGGTTTCAATATAAAAGAGAAATGGTCAAAGATCTATAAAAGCTTAGGGGATGTTCTGTAAAGTAAAGATTAAATGTTTTGTAAATTTAGGGGAAATGAAGGATTCTAACTTGAAATAACTTTTTTAAATAACATTTTTTCATAAATTAGTAATGTTGATAGATCTTGGATATGTATATAATTAACACCCCATAGTTTCATTAATCCTAAGTTTGTTACGGGAGTTGAAGCTTTTATTCACTATGCATGTTCTCAACTTGCATATATAGATGACCCAAAGATTAGATGTCCATGTTAAAAGTGAAAACATATTCATTTTCTTCTGATTGAAGAAGTGAATCTCCATTTGTTAAGAACAGGGTTTGTTCCAAATTATTTTGAGTGAACACGACATAAGGAGCCATTAATTTGTAACACCTCAAGGGGTAATGAAGTAAACTCCTCAAAATATGTGGATGGGTTTAAAGGGGGGACTGGATTTACAAAAAATAATATGGGCAATTGAAAATCCTTACATCTAAATGGTTTATGATGCAGCTGGTTATAACTTTAGGAAAATGTAGAAAATCTTGAAAAAGAACCAAAGCCACATACAAAAAAGCTTTTTGGTTTACTACAATCAGCTGACCAATAATTATGGCCAAATTGTGAGACCATGGCTCATTTATCTTCAATTGCTCGAATATTGAACATAAATTCTAAAGGGCATATTTTTCATCAAAGTTTTAATAAAATTCTTGGTTGGTATAATGAATCACTACCTCCTGATCATATAATGGTTAATAATTTTTACAATATGAAGAAACTTATTAGGGATCTTGATTTGCCAGTTGAAAAAATTTATTGTTGCAAATTAGGATGAATGTTGTTTTGGGGAGATAATGTGGAACTACAAGAGTACAAATTTTTTGGTCAATCTAGGTTCAAACCTAAAAAGCATAGTATAAAATAGAAATTAGTACCTTGGAAGTAAATGTATTATTTCCTGCTAACTCTGAGACTTAAAAGACTATATACCTCTTATATTACTGTGAGTCACATAAGATGGCATAATGAACATGAATAGGAAGATGAATTAATGAGCCATCCATCGAATGCACTTGTATGGAAACATTTCAATTACACCCATTCTGAGTTTACAGCTGAAAGTTGAAATGTTAAGTTAGGATTGTCGACAGATAGATTCCAACCTTTTGGCCAATCCAGCCAACAATATTCATCATGGTCAATCATAATTGCTCCTTATAATTTGCCTCCATACATGAGTATGAATGAGTCATATATGCCTTGACAATGATTATGCCAAGGCCTACAAATCCAAAGCATAAAATTGATGTATGCATATAACCATTGGTATCTGAATTGCATCATCTTTGGAAATATGGTGTGGAGATATATGATGTATCTCTTAAACATATTTTTTATTGAGAGCAACTTTGATATTGACTATTAGTGATTTCCCAGCGTATGCTACGTTATCTAGATGGCGCAAAGTGAGAGAATTGGCTTGTCCTTATTATGACAATGATTTTGATGCGTTTTGTCTTCCTAATGGGGCCAAAATATCTTGGTTTGACAACCACAGGAAATTTCTTCCTTTATACCATCCATTTAGACGCAATAAACAAAATTTTATTAAGAATTGTATGGTACAAATACCTCTTCCCCCTCACAAAGTTGGTGAAGAGATATTGCAGGAGATTAATGAATTAAGGTTACTGAAAGTTATAGAACTTGAAGCTGATGAAGTTAATAAAAGCATTAGTAAAAAATATTTTTACGTCATAATCTAAATGTGATGCATATTGAAAAAACTATTTTTGACAATTTATTCAATACCATAATAAACATTGAAGGGAGGATAAAAGATAATGCAAAATCATAAGCTGATTTGAAACTTCTTTGTAAAAGGAATGAGTTATATAAAGATCTTCATGCCAGTAAATACCCAAAAGAATGTTACACTTTAGACAAAAAATAAAAAAATGTTTCAATGGTTGAAAAGTTTCCCAATCTTATGTTTCGAACTTAGTGCGATGTGTGGACATGAGGAAGCACAAATTATTTGGGATGAAAAGTCATGATTGTCATGTGTTTATGCAAAGGTTAATTCCAATTGCATTTTAGGAGTTACTATTGAATAAGGTTTAGGAAGCTATAACATAATTAAGTTTGTTTTTAAAAAGTTTAACATCATCTTAAATAAAGTTGGTTGTGTAATAACCCATTGCCCACGTTAAGGTCAGAACAGTATATATATGAGAGATTATTGAGAGATTAGAAAATGCATTTCATGTTCATGTATTGTATGATATGCACATACACGTGAATATTGAATTTTTGCACATGAAAAAATAGTACATGCATTCATTGACAATTTCCAGGTATAATTGTTTATAAATGTGATTATATTGAGAATTGTGATTTTTATATGTTGAAAACGAATTTGGAAAGTGTATTTAGTGATTTAGAATTTTAGGTTAATTTTAGGAAAATTTATAAAAATATGAGTACTTTTTTTGGACTAGGAAAAATGACAAATGGCAACACAAATGATAAATGGTAGTAGAACTTATTGTCCAATGGCAATGGAAATTTTGATAAATGACTTTGGGATTTATTTACAAGTGTCCTTGAAAATAGAAAGACAATTGGATTAGAAATTGGAAATAAATAGACTAGTTATTAATAAAGGTCCAAATGGGACCATGGGGAGGTGACAAGTGTCATTACCACTCACCACTCCTCTCTCTCACGTTGTTCCTATTTGCAAGACACTCTAATGTCTTTCATTTTACTCTTTTCTTCTCTTCTACGTGACTTTCTCCATTGTCTTCAAGCTTCTTCATCTTCTTCATTTCATTTTTGTTGATAACCTCCACCAAAATTGAACCTAGCTGCCTCATCTTTCACTTGTTATTCCCACCATGTCACCTTCTTCATTTCCATAAGAAAATCCATGTTGGAACCTAATCTCAAGACCGGACCCCAACTGGGAAAAACAGAAAACGAAACAAAGAACGCATGCGAAAACAAAGGAAGGAATTTATATCCGAACGAATCAAAAGCAAAACGAATAGCAAAGAGCGAAAATGACGGAACGAACGGAAGAATCGAATCGGAGAACATAAAACGGAAGAATCTGAAGCGGAAACAAAATCGAATGCAAAACGTGGAATGTGAAAGTAACGGAATTCGAAGCGAAGCGAATCGGTAAAGAAATACAAATCGAAGCAAATATCCGACATCCGTAGCGTA
>JANZLX010000212.1:15741769-15753689 GCA_025531955.1 Erythroxylum orinocense
ATGGACCGATCAGCCCATGCGACATTTTGACTGGGCTCGGGCGCTACACGATCGACCCGACCAGAATGAAATCCCTACAGCTGTGCCGAAAGTCTAAAATATTGCAAGAGAGTTGTTTAATCATGCTCAACGATCTTTGTGATGATCATTTCCATATGTTCTTGGATTCCAGCTAAAAATCGTCAATTAAGATATAGTATGATGAGTCATGATAATTGCAAACCAATATCAGCATTTCTAGTCAGTCTGTTTCTGTAATTTTTTTTAATCATAAATTGTTCTGCAAGTTTGCGTAAAAACCCCATTTGCAGATTGCCAGAGATGGAGTGAATGAGTACGTAAGGCAAAGGTCAACAATGCTTCCAAGGGAAGATTTCTTTTGCTGAATATGGCATATCCATAGCTCGAGAAAAGCTATGGAACTTTACAATTGCATCTTTTGCTATAATTATTTCCCATCAATATACAAGTTGTAATGTATTTTAGAGTCCATCAAACTAAAATTGTTTAGAATCCCTGAATTCAGTGGCATTGAGTGATCATACCATTGATTCATATTGGACTTAAATTAACAAATGATTTTAAAATTTACATCTTATTTTTAATGATATTCATTCTAAATTTTAGTGCCCATAGTATGTATAGTATCATTTTATAGTTCTGAAAGGTCTTGAATAAGTACACACAAATAAGACGGACTTCTTACATATTTGTGATTAAAATGATGTTATCATGGATTTTGCAATTGGATGAGAGACAAGTGATAGAAATCAACTGTGATTGAATCATAGGCGTAATAGAAAAATAATATTTTAATAGTTTTTGTTCGAATCTTAATAATTGAATAATTTTAATAATTAAAAGACGAATTGTAAAATAAGAGGAATTAAACAGGAGCGCAAACTCCCTGATACTTATCCCTATTTATAGAAAAATCATTAGAGTTTTGAAATTTTTATTAAAATTAAATACCTTAATTATAATGAAAGTTAAACTCTAATTATAATTAATTTAATTTTAATAAAATCAAATATCTCATATTTGATTCCTAAAGTTTTTCAAACTTTATAATTAAGTTCAACTTAATTAAAATTGTTTTTTCTTTCAAAAATTATTTTTTAATGTGTGACCCATTATGTTCCTCATATATTAACAATGCTTAGAAAGTATAATTCTAATTTATAATTAGAATCAGATAAATTAAAAATCCTTTTAATTTATTTTTAATTCTGTAATCCACTATAAGAAAAATAGGTTTTAGCGACAAAAATTACCTTTGGAAAATAAAGGAAACAAATTTGGTGATGAAATTACCAATAAAAAGAGCAGTCGGAGAAACAGCCATATGTAAAATTTAGCGATGGATAAAACGAATCTGCCGCCAATTTAGTAACGGAAATTTACATATTTAGTGACAAAATTTTGCATTTCTGTTGCTAAATTAAGGTAAGTTTACCGACGAATTTAGAATATTTCGTTGCCAACCTGCCGACGGAATCATAATATTTTGTTGGTGAATTTAGCGACGGTAAGTTGTAGGTTCATTGCTAAATTTATCGACAAACATACAATATTTTTTCGTTAAATTTACCAACAGAAAATATCATCCGTCGCTAAGTTACTAACGGAATATATATTGTATTTATGTCGAGAAATTTAATTACGATAAATTTCAACCGCCATTTCTCACTTCCTACCCGAGTTTTCTGTTGATAATCTTATGATTTTTTTGTACATTTCATTTATGTAAATAATATATAACATTGATTGATGAATATAAAGTAAACATTATCCTGAATGGTATAATAAAAAATTATAATGTACACGAATAAGTATCTTGAAATTACTATAAATCAAGAATTTATACAAAAACTTAATAGTAACAAACTATTAAATACATTCACTTATCTAAAAGCTATGCAGGAGGTGAAGGCAGATGCTTTGACTATGTGATGAGGTCTTGTCTCTACCTTTCAACTCGTCCACCTCATTACAGAGCTGGGTTATACACTCCATTAGCCTCTCTATTGTGCTCTCAAGTTGAAGGACTCTCTTATTTGATGCGGATCGTTTACTAGATCCAACTGTAGTGAATGTGGAGGATTGCGAATAACATGTGTTTGCAAATATACCTAAGTCGAAAATCCTTCCACGATGATCTTTACCACCCATTGCATCGAGATATGCCTGACTCTTATCAACAGTTTTAGAGTTCTAACACTATTGTTCAATGCTTTCTTGTATTTTGTCCTATCATTATAATTTTTTATATTAATAAGTGATATCTTTTAAGAATTAATATTAAAGAACAGATTTTACATAGATGAAGTTGTCTACATCGGGTATTGACGAAAGTCACACCATCATGTTTCTTAGTGTGAGTGTGCAAAAAGAGTTGGTATGGTGTAGGCTTCTTGCTCATAGACTTTTCTTGCATCAGAATAAATTATTATAAGTGAACTACAATTTATAAAAATTTTGGCAGAATTTCCTTTATATTTATGATATTTACCCTCTATTAGAAATTTTTTTAACTCAACAACACAACCATTAATGGCAGTAGACATTTATAGCATTATTATTCTCCATAATGCACATACATCAAATTACATTGAAATCAAATTTCATACATCAAAGTACAAAAATCAGAATATAAGTGTAAAGTTTTGATACTTACAAGTTGAAGTGCATGCTCTGGTAGGTCAAATATCCTCTAGTGTGTATGGGTAGACTCTCTACGTTTGGTCCTCCATGTTTGTTGGTAGAATTAGGTTTTAAAATGGATATAGCTTCTGGTGATGCCTAATACTGCTACCAACAACTCTATATTTCTTTAGATATACATGGTGTTCATACACCATTCTTATGTATAAAAGCAAAAAAGTCTCTATAACATGTACAAACTCGCCTCTCCCATGCATTATAAATTGCAACATCAAATTTTGGATCCAAAAAAATCTTTTTGAAAAAAAGAAAAACATTCTATAAGTAGTTATAAACGACAATATTTATCTAATTAATGTATAAAATTAGATAAAATAAAAAAGATTAAAGAATATATTTTGTGTATCTCAAACTCTTGATAATAAAAATCCTTTGTCAGCTGATAATACTCCTATACCATATCCAAATATAGATCTCATATGTACTCAATCACAGTATTCACCAATGTAGCCACATTATCGGGTATGTACTCATAATAACTGGTTGACATAACCTTGAGAACTTTATATATCACTATCATGTGTTTCATTTTCCATACGTACGTTCTTAATCAATTTAGATTCCGTACGTACTTCTTAATCAATTTAGAAGCATAGACATATGGCCATCTTGAAATTTTGATATCAAATTCACTAACACAATCTTATATCAGATCATAACTCTTATCACACTAACTAAATAATCATTTTAAATTTCAAGTTCAACCTTTCAATTCCACTTTACTTGTACACCTTAAATCTTGTCATTTCCACCTATGTCTCTATTTCTCTTCCAGTCAATTCATGAAAATATTTTCACATCCATATCAATTCAAGTACATACCCACAATAAATTCCATTACCATATTCAATGACATAACCACGAGCAATGAATCTATGTCTAACATATTAATTAGGTAATATTTATTATTTCGAGATATCAACAACTTTCCTTATCTTACACTCTGACAAAATACCATTCTTCTCATTGTTTCTAATAGTCCAAACTCTTAATGAAAGTTCATACATATGACTTATATAGTTGCAATTACTAGGATTCTATACTCATCGGTACCCTTCTCTAATGGTGAGGAATCAGGTGCAATAGGTCCTTGCAAAAGTCTTCGTGTTCTTTACAAAGTGGCATCTTACTCCTTCATTGTAAACATTAACGATTAGCTTACATTTCATTTTAATCTTAATTCCTACATATATGTATGACATGCATATCACTTAATGCAATTCAATCAATTCACAATACAAAAAGTAATTATATAGCATAACAATTCATCCTACTATGCATTCAAAACCTAGGAAAAACCTAAGCTCTAATACCAAACAATGTTGGACCCTGCTTTCGGAGCCCAAGATTCGGAGTCATAAGACGTGAGAAAATGCATTACTTCAACTCATACCCTTACTTTGATTTAGTCAAGAACCACTTTATTTGGAGCTTGGACTTAGAAGTTATGGCCAAAAGAATCAAACATGATTTTGCCCTTAATCACATTGTACCTTTTTCAGAAAAATTGGCATAACTTTCAATAGAGATATAGGATTAAAATGGTCTTTGGACAGTTTCGAAGAGGAATTCGAGATCTACAATAAAGACCTTGAATAGAGATTTTGTCATCTAGAAGGACAAAATCTCAAATTTCCAAAAGTGTAAATGGATCAAACGAAGGGATTCAGTCAAAGCAGAATTAGACGAAGGGATTCTATGACGTCTTCCTCACATCACCAAAAGTTCTAAATCACTTCATTTACTATAGTTGTTCTGTATATACATCCTTTGTGACATCCTAAATTGTAATGGTCATAACTCCTGACTCCAATATCCAAAATTTGTATACTTTATACCGTTGAAAAGCCAAAACCATAAACTACAACTTCCTAGAAGACAACTTTATCTAATTCAGCCTAGATTATTCCAGATTTTCCTTGGAAGTCAAAACAAAATTTCTACACCTATGAAAAGATTGAAAATGCAATGTAAAGACTTAGAAAGTCATATGTAAAAAGCAATCACATTTCATTAACAAATCCACACACAATTTGAGCCTAGCTTAATTACATATCAAAATACAATCAATAACTTAACACAAATACAAATGGATGCTCAATGTTTGATATGCTTATAAAGCTATCCAAAAGTCGCTAACTTAGTTACAAATGTCTCTAACTATCTTGGAGTTTCCGAGTGCCTTGCAAGGATTGCTAACCTTCTCATTCTGCACTTGCGGAGTGGAAAAATATTGGGTTGAGCTATAATGCTCAGTGGCTAATATATTTATAACCATCAGCAATTCACCACAAATTCAAACATATGTATATATATATTTAGCAATTCAATCATTCACCAATTTAGCTCAAAAACTCATAATTAAACAGTTAATACATAACACATAACACAGACTTTATCCATTAAGCAAATCACTCAAATGCATCATACTCGACAATTCAAAGATGCAATGCACAATCAAATGGCTCGAGGGGTCCCATGGGTACGAAATGAAGAAATCAAAGTTTACACTATGAACAAAATGAGTTCATTTTCGAAGCTCATATGCCACAAGTGAGCAACTGGGAGAAGGCTCTTGTCTACGTGCATATGAAGAACAAAATTATTCCTCTCTCACCCAAGCAAAAACACATATTCATTTTATCACACGCTCATACTTTCATGCTTTTTCCTTCTTTTCATTTAATTCAAATTGTTATAACCCCTTTCAAGGTATAAAATAATCATAATGCATCATCCATTTCCAATCAAGTCACAACAACCCAATTTCAAGCAAATACGTTTCAAGCAATCAATATACACATACATAGGCAAGAATTTGCCTAATCACACAACAACTATAAACAAATTACCCACCTAATTTGCTTGCAAAAATCCAACTCAATGTTGTCTTTCTACTTGCTCTTGGGTAGGATTCTCTTGGTTTCCTAAAACAAACCAAGTCTCATTCAAACCAATGTTCCAATGAAAATCCATAAACTTCAATAATCACATAAACAAAATAAATAACAAAATGGGCTTAGATTTAACCTACCTATAGTTCATCTAAGCTAGTAAAACCAATCCCTATTTCTAAAACCCACGAAAATCAAAATGGGTCTTGTCTTTTTTCTCACATTTTTCCAAGACAAAACCCTATTCTCCCTCTCTATAATCCCTTCCTCATGAAAGCAAGAAGAAAAGATGAACTTACCTCTAACAAGCTTGATTTCTCTTCTTTTTCTTCTTCTTTCTTTTCTCTCTCACGATTTTCTCTTCTTCTTCCCTAGCTTTCACGATTCTTCTTCTTCTCTTCTCTTCTCTCATGTTTTTCTCTCTTCTCTCTTTCATTCCACGATTTCTCTTCTTTCTTTCTTACTTCAAGACCATTTATTTGGTCTTTTCCCCATTTTACCCTTCATTTACCTTGTCCTTCCCATTTTACCCCCTTATGTCTATTAAAACTAACATCTTATACTTTTAACTCCTTAACTAGTGATCATGGAAAAATTGAAGGAATTTGATAATACTTCCTTCTAGAAAAATGTTCCTTATTGTCTTAAGTTTCTAATGACACCAAAATCATTCAATTTACTTCAGAAATTTGAAAGTTATACCCAGTTTTTCTAATTTTGGTCAGATTTTAAGACTCTTCAAGATAGAGTTTGAATTCAATATCTTTCTGAAAAATGTAGCCATATCTCTTTATTTTAATGCAACTAAAAAATTATCTCATTTGGATAACTAGAGAAAAAGTCATGGTTAAAACATCGAAGCATACTCAATGAACATGTTTCAACTACATTTTCCAGCTTTGAACTTTCCACATTTCACATATGACCTATCTTGTACCTAAGCCACTTCTAACCTCATTTCTAATTCAAGAATTCTCCTTTTTCTTTACTCATAACTAATGGCCAACAATTTCTCATTTAATAGTTCTAACTTCCAAGAAGAGTTCGAGGTCCAGCAAGAAGAGTTCATAAACGAGTACCTTTCTCTTCTGAGTAAATAAAAAATGGTACTTTATAATCTGCTGTTCGATTCCATTGACCGTGTCCTAAGATTTGCACATGGCCTTTTAGTTGTACTCGTTTGACTGTCTGCTTAATCCTGGGACCCATTTTGATTGAGTACTCTTTGGTTAAGGAAAAGAAAGAAAGAAAGAAATTTGAGGATGAGTATAAGGATAAGTTAGAGAATTGGAAAGTGTTAATTCTAGAGAGAGAGTGGAGAGAGTGTTGTGGGTAAGAAAAATAAGGGCAAGCGTGAATATATAGGTTAGGGGGAGAAAGGAGGGCTAAAATTAGGAAGGAAAGCTTGAAAATCAGGTGTTCCAATTCTGATTAGTCGCAGGTCATGATCGTGATAGAGTGGGTCATGATCGTGACAGAGAATAAATTCTAACTGCAAAATTAGATCATTGTAAATTTTTATGCTTCTTTCCTGTTTTTGATTCTTTTCTTCGTGTCACTCTCGAATTCCTTCCCTAACTTACATTTTCATCGACAGATCATTGTTTTTCCATCTATACCCTTCTAATCCATTGTGAATAAGAGAGAGAGAGAAAGAAAACCTAAATCATACTTATGCTCAATTTCTCCAAGATGTTTAACTTGGATCACAAAGAAATAAGCGAAAACAAAATTGAAAACCTAATCCAAAACAAAAGATAAAACAACAAAATTTTAAAATTATGATTCATTTACCATCGTTAGCTCATAGTGGTTCAAATGAATTATGTAATTGTAGTGTTACTATAGGTTTCATAACATTTGAGTGAGCTACCTGACTATGCTTTTTACCACCTTTCTTTCTTGTCTTCTATTTTTATTATTCTTTCAAATTTGTGACTTTTTTGTTAACTTTTTCACAAATTTTGTTTCTCTTGATAGCATCCACAGGTCTGAAAGGATTTTCTTTAACCATCAGATACTTTAAATGAAACCCTTTTGTCCCCCACTCTTAAAGTTAACTTACCTCCATTAATGCCTGTAAAAGACCAAATGGTGGCTAAAAATGGTCGTCAAAGGATAATGGGTATCTCTAAATCTTCCTCTATATCTAAGATGGTGAAGTCTGTGGGAAAGTTGAATTTGTTAACTTTAACAGGAACGTCCTTAACTACACCCCTAGGATGGTGGATCAATCTATCCACCATTTGCACAAACTTCTCTGTTGGTTTTATTTCACTTAACTCCATCTTTTTGCATAAAGTGTAAGACGTCATACTCATGCCAGCTCCTAAGTGCTCAAAAACCATATCCACTTTGACATTACCAATAGCACAAATAATATAAAAACTCCTTGGAACATCTTGGTTCTGTGGTAGTGCTGCCGCTTCGTTGGAGTTCTCTATGCTTAATACTTCACTTTCCAACTTCATTGGTTCCTCTCTGTTTACTAACTTCTCTCTTATGGATTCTGTAAGAACAAGTCTCATTTTTGGTTGCTTTATTATATCAAGAACCTTATTCAACTCTACTTTGACTTTCTATACTTTAGGATGGGGTATGGAATTGCAGGTTGATACCCCTTAATTCTCTTTAAGTTATATTTTCTCTGTAGGAAAAGTTTGTTAGCCCTTTCCTTTTATTCTTCCCTTTCTTCTTAAACTTGGTTGAGCTTCTGTTCAGTGGCTTAGGTGATTGCCATTATCATTTCCTTCAAATTTGTTTTAGTGTTGCTCGGAAGGCTCCCCATGCAGATAGTGCATCTATTAATTGGCTCATTTGAACTTCTAAGTTGTGGATGGAAGAGGCATGGCTTTTTGTTACTTGCTTGAATCTTCCTTCCAACCTCTTGTAAGCATCATCCATGCTTTTGAGCTTGTCCAATATTTTTTTCTAACTTAATGTCTTGGAGTTCGGTTTCCCCTGTTGAAGTCTTGGTAACACTTCAGGTCAAATTAACCTCCCGCATTGTTTCACCAAAAAAATTTGAGGTGGTTCTTCCACTCAGGATTATACATGGAGTAAGTATTATTCCCTCCTCCTTGACCAAATTGGGTTCCCATATAGTTGAGTTGCTTCATTTCATTTGTTTACATTAAGAAGCAATCGATGGTATAGTAGTTATCTTATCCACATAATTCACATCTCTGTTGAATTGCTTTAACAGGAGTTGAAGAGGAGGCTTTCATATTGTTAAGTTGTCGTGCTAAGCTATCAATTTTGACTTGCATTTCCATTATTGAGTCAACAACAATAGCTCCCTTATGCTCTCAGAAGGTTGTTTGATGTCTACTTCCTATGCTTCCTCTGCTTCCAACAATTCCCCTGCTTCCTTAATCGTCTTTTTCATTGAAGATCCTCTAAATGTTGCATCAATAGTGCCCGTGTAGGTCAAGTAACTCCGTTGTAAAAGGTTTGCAGAAGGAAATCCTTAGGTAAATTATGGTGAGGGTGCCTCATTTACAAATCCTTATATTGCCCTTTGTCTTATTCTTTAACTACCTTTGGTGTTATGAGCAGCCCTAGGATTTTTTCAGGGTCCAAAAGGTCTCAAAATTCTCTCGAAACTTGACATTTTTTAGTATCCATGTGTTTTCCCAATGCAGGCCACGATTGTGAGTCATATTGATCGTGTGCCACATCCAAGCCTTCTGTCACGATCGTGGCAAGTAGGCCATGATTGTGGGCCATGTCCTAGGCTTCTGTCACGATACTGGCATATGGGTGACGATCGTGGGCCAACTCTGCTGCTTCTTTCCTAATTGTGGCCTATTGTGTCACAATTGTGGGCCGTTATTTCGGCCCAAGTGTCTTTGAAACTTCTCCATTCTTTGATGTTGACCCTGAAACACTAACAAATACATCAAGGTACCTTAAAAAAAATTAAGCTCAAAGACTTGTATTAACCCATAAAACACTTAAAACATAAATAATTAACAAACTAACACAATTCCAACCTAAACACATACTAAACAATTAAATTAACAATTAAATACATATCAAAGTAAGCCCTAAATCAAAATACAATTCACACCTATCAGACAACCAAGTGATTTTAAAGAAAAATAATGGTGGATAATCCCATAACAAGTATTTGAATAAGTGATGATAATATAATCTCATAATCATCAGGAGCTGCCTTAAGTGCTTTGGATTCCCTAGCAATTTCATTTCTTGGATAGCTGCTTATATTTCTACCACTACTTTCATTGTACTGATTAATGGTAATTTCATTCCACATTTTAAGGGGTAAATGGGATTAGGCAAGGGGATTCCCTTTCCCCTTATCTTTTTGGGGTTACTTTGGAAATTCTTACAAGGTTGATTTTGAAAAAGACTCAGAATTGCTCCATTTTTAGATATGATCACAAATGTAAAGCTCAGGACCATACTCATCTTAGTTTTGTAGATGACTTGATATTATTTTGTAGAGCTGATTCCTCATTTGTTTCAAATTTGTTCAACTCTACTATGGTGTTTTGTAGGTTTTTAGATCTTTTTATCAACTTACAAATAAGTATGTTGTATGTTTCACCTTATGTTAATTTCATTGCAAGATTGGAGTTATTGATAGTTCTGAATGTTTACCCCCTACCTTTAAAGTATCTAGAGATTCCTATTTCTTCCAAGAAGTTAAGTTATTATGATTATCTCCCTCTTCTAGAAAGGTACAGAAAAAGAAAAAAACTCCTTGTAAAATAATTCTCTATCTTATGGAGGGAGACATGTAGTCATCACCTCTGTATTGAGAAGCCTTCACATTTATTGGAATGCCTATTTATTCTTTCCTAAAATAATCATTAAGGAGCTTATGAAAAGTATTAAAAACTTCTTAGAGATTGGTATTGTTAACAATTTTAGAGGGTTTAAAATCAAATAGAAACATCTTTGTTGGAGAAAAAAGGAAGGGGGTCTGGGGCTCACTTCTTTGCAGAAGAACCAGACCACATTAGTTTTTATGAGAATTAGGAGATTGCTCATAGATAAGGAACCCATTTGGTCTAAGTGAATACATGAAGTATACCTCAAGCATTCCAGCTTCTGCAGTTAGATAATAGATATAAGGAAAGAATACTCCTGGTAATTCATTCACATGTTTAGAAAGAGGTAGATCATATGTCCTCTCATTAAAGCTCATACAGGGAATGGTCTCTTCTGTTAGTTTGGTTTGATAATTGGTCTTTATATAGCAATTTGATTATAAGAGAAGAATTTTCTCCTTTCATTAATAGAATTCCTACATAGTCTCGAGTGAAAGAGATTATTCAACATAATAATTGGCTCATTAATTTTATAGGTGGTAAAAGAGTTGTATCTCATCTGTCTAATTACTCCTCCAACACTTCTAGAGATGATAGCTTCCACTAGATGCCTAACAAAGTTAGAGACTTCACTAATCAAAGTTGTCTTAAAGCCATTCCTCGGCATCATCCTAAAGTTGATCAGTACCACATTATATGGAAACACTACAACAAAGTAGCCTTTTGGTTACATTTTTTGGATATGATTTGAAAATTATAGCTAAAGGTCACCCTTTGGCTATAAATTTCCAAAATTGTAGCCAAATAATATAAAATTGTTGTGGTAAAATGGTTTGTTAGTTATTAAAAAATATTGTCGACGTTTAGTATAGGCTATATTTTATATTCATAGCTAATAAGAATTGATGAACTTTTCTAACTGTGTACTGATTTTTTTAGCTAAGTGTTTTTAGATAAGAAAAATATTTTGTAACTAAAAATGTTTGGTGACATTTTTTAGATCTAAACTTATTTTTGCAGCAAAATTTTTTTAGCTATGAAATAATTTTCATAGGTAAAACACATAGATTCTATAATATCAACTACAAAAATAGATTTTGTAGTTAAAAACATTTAACTACGAAATTATATTTGTAGCTAAAAGAAGAAGGAACAAAAGAAAATGAAACAACCTTGTCACTAAAATCATGTCATTTTCTATATATTGATAAACTAATTAATAAGCAGTTTTTTTCCCTCCATTAAATGTTCTTCGTCTTCATTCTATTCTTCTAGCGGCTGCAGTGTGCTTGCCTAGTGTGCTCGTTTATTGTCTTCATCTAGTGTGCTCATTTGTCATCGTCTATCTTTGTCTCTCTTCTCTTTAATTTTCTAGTGTTTTCTCCACTAATTACCAACGTTTGTTTTGCCCATTCACACAAGGTTTATGTCGGACCCCGTTACCGGAGCCCGACGGTCCCCGGGGGTGAGTCCTACTGAGACCCGTGCCCGGGAACCCTGCTG
>JANZLX010000212.1:15800520-15813832 GCA_025531955.1 Erythroxylum orinocense
TCAATGATGGTCACTCATTGAGTTCGTAAAACTCACCCAAAATTTGCAATTATTTTTCAGGCTTTGAAGAGTACCTCGTTAGACAAACGGGAGTATCCCTACTGTATGCAAGTGAAAGATAGAGGTCGGGATCAGTTGCGTCTGCATTCAGTATTTTATTATTTTATGTAAATTTATATTCCGCAATTTCTGAAAAATAGTGTTTTGTAATTATAGTGGGCCCCAAATGAGCTATTGAATGTAGTGTGTGATTGGAAATATTTATGAATGAAAGTGGGCCGCCCAAATTGATTTATGATTTCGGCATATTATGTTTGTGATCGTAGATTCAAAAAAAATTGTACCGAGTTTTGACTAATTGAGTGCAGTAGCATGCCACCCTCGCAGGACACGGACTCGGATAACATCATCAATGTCAGGTTTGGGTTTTGCGGGAGTGGGGTGTTACACAAGATCTATCAACATTACTCATTTCTACAAAACTATTATTTTTAAAAAAGTGATTTCATAGTTAATACACTTCATGTCTCCTAAGTTTACAAAAACATTTAAACTTTATTTTACAGAACATCCCCTAAGTGTTTACAGGTCTTTGACTTTTTCCCCTCTAAATTGAAACCAACCTATCCCACCATATAAGCTTACAATTAGAAAACTTAACATATGTGAGTATTAGTCAAATACAACAATATGCCAACCAATGTCCTACAAGAAGCATCACAGATTTCCAGCCTATATACCATCCTAGGGGTTTATTATGGAAAGAATTGTCATGTCAATTAAGCGTTAATTTCTTGTGTTAATACTAAGTTTGAATTCATCACATTGACATTCAAGTCTTTATGTTTGAATTAATCACATACAAGTTCATTTCCAAACTTTGATTTTAAACAAGCATTATAGTACGTGTAATTGTTATACCATATGAATTGAGAAAGCAAGTTCTCACTGTGACTCCTAGGCTCATGGAATTTTTCATTGATAAGCTTCATAGGAGCTACATCATAGGTTTACAGTCTATATACCATCCTAGGAGTTTATTATGCCTCAAACCAACCATAATTATACAACTCATTCGACAAGCAATAAATACTTATATAATTTATACATCTAGCCATCAATCATTCTAACAATATTCCAAACAACAGCATACAAAACCAAGATAACCATTTGAAAGAACAACACACATTCGCATAATCTATTAAAGTAGAACATAAAATATGAACAAAAGTGGGACGACTTACTTGGACAGACGAACAATCGGAGACGACAGACAACAAACAACAAAAATCTAAATAACATAATGATAACTCATTAGAAGTTAACGTAATAAGTTTTAATTCAAACAAATAATAAAATTGGATTAAAAATTAGTAAAGATAACCACAATTAGGTAATGTTGTTTTTAGATAGACTCTATATTTTAACTCATCAATCATTGTTAGAGATAAAGTCACAAAGAACAACACAAAACCGATCACAATATAAATTACGTAGTTGAATGACTTACCTTGATAGACGGACAATCACAAACTACAAAGAAGATGAATGGGGTTGGACAATTATTGACACTCTTCAACACAGAACACGGCCTACAAGAAAGAAAATAAACAATTAGCTAGTTTTTGATCAATTTTGAATTGTATTATAGGCAATAGCCTTATACAATAAAAGATTTATGTTATATCAAGGTAAAGTTTTCATATTGATAATTTCTAGTATTTCAGATTTATGTTAAACATTATTTCGGATTTCATTTACGAATATAGTTAAATTTTTTTAGGATTTCACTTATTTAAGGGGACTAACTTAGACTTTAAGTAATATTATAATCCACGTGAAATGCTGCAACAGTTATATAGAAAGAGTTATCACTGATTCATTAATTGTAAATGACATAGGCACCAATATTAAGATTTTCAATAATTTAGTGCAATATTTGAAGAGGAAATTGAGGTAGGAATAATTATGAACAAAATAAAGCTTAGTATCATGACATTGTATGTTTTTATCTTAAAATTTGTCAAGATGATTTATTTATTAATTATCTAAAGTGTGTTGTTTATAAGATATATCAATGATCAAAGTCCTTCATCTACCCTGATGTTTGTTAAAGTTTGATAGTTGTAGGTGAAAAAGCACAAGAAATATAAACATTTGAAGTGAAGATCTTAATGTTAAGATTAATTGATTAAGCATGTACATTCTAGTTCAAACAGTATCTTAGTTATTACTGAAACTAGAAAAATAGGTACATGACATGTGCTTAATTGATTATATAATTATTCCATAACACGTAGCGATTAATGACATGAAATTACTTAAGATACTCACTTTGACTCATATATGGTTTTAGGCACAATTCGGAAGTGAAGGAGTTAAAGTAAGTCGAAAGCATTATATTTGAGTCATTTTTTAAAGGATAACACTCATTTGTCTTCATAGAACAAGAAGAAGAAGATTAGAGTAAGAATAATACAAGAAGAAGAGTGTGAAAGTGAAGAACAAAGCAAGGAAGCAACTCACATCTATACATGGAATTGCATGTTTTTGCATGCAAGAATGTGAATTTAATGATTGTATGGTTAGATGAAAGCGTTATAGTATGTTAATATTGTTCATGTGGGGGAATGTTGAATTAATTGATATGGACTAACATAATCTTATAGGAATTAATATCTTAATCATTTCTATATAACATTTTAATCATTTACAAGATGAGTATCGTATTACTAATTGTACTATAGGTCCTTTGTCTATTTACTAATCTTGCTCAATTTTATTCATTAGCCTTATAACCCATCACAAGTTATATTTTAACCTAATTAATGTACTTAAAGCAATGTTTTAAAAATTGGACCGAACATCAAATCGATCAAAGAAAATATTTAAGAATTAAAGATTCAATTAGTATTAAACTACTATAAAATTAGTATATAATAAATAATAAGTAAAAATATGGTACAAAATAAAATACCTTATTGAAACAAAAGTACACACATATTGTCTAATAATATAATAGACTAATAATAAATCTAATAATTTAAACTAAGATTGAATCTAACATCAAATTTAAAATAACAATATCAACAACAACAACAACAACAACAACAACTAATAATAATAAAAAAAAACAACAACAACAATAATTGTTTTCCTACATTATCATTTATTTAAAGACTCATAAAAGTTGAAGTACATTTAAAGAAAGTCAATAGAAAAGACTCTAAGTGTATTCTAACTTTTTTTGATGTCATTAAATATATTTCTTTATAGTTTAAATATTATTTTAACACATTCTTAATTATTTTAGCAAAATTACTTATATATACTAACTAATAATTTAATTTATTAAACAAATTTATGATAAAAATAATAATTAGTTTCTAACAAAAATAATTTTAAAAAATTTCAATTAAAATATTAGGAGATAAATAAAGAACCTAAATTTTGACAAATATAATTTATTAGTGAGATTAAATAAATTTAGTATTTTGAAAGATAAATAGTAATCCATTTTTCAAAAAAAAAATAAAATAAAATTTTAATTAAAATATAAAGAGAAAAAATATTTTATTATTTAGAATGTGAGAGAATTGAAAAGAAAGAAAATTTCATTGAAAATTTAAAAGATATAGACTTTAAAAATCTTAACTTTAAAACTCAGAGTTAAAGATTTACGAGTACAGTGATGAACAGTCATGGGTGTGCGTGGCTACAAGAAACGTTTTTTTTTTAAGGGAAAAAATGGTACTGACAAAGATATGAATATCGTTTTGTAGGGGCTGATACCTACCGTGGCGGATTAAAACTGACGTGAAACAAAAGATATTTTAAAACTTGACCTGAAACAAAAGATAAGTTGTACCAAGTTTAAATACTGATTGCTATTGGCTGGTTTCGTATGAATATCGTTCTATAGGGGTTACAAAGATATGAATATCGTTTTGTAGGGGCTGACACATACCGTGGCGGATTAAAACTGACGTGAAACAAAAGATATTTTAAAACTGACGTGAAACAAAAGATAACTTGTACCAAGTTTAAATAATTGCTATTGGCTCGATTCGGATAATGCTGGTTAGTAGTGTTCAGTATTCAAAATATTAACTTGTACTAAAAATTAAAAAAAATAGGAGAATTTTTTGCAAAACTTTTTAAAATTTTTAAAATTTCCGTACTTCCCTTCTACCTATTTTTTTCAAAGTTTTAGTACAATATCATACCAGAATCTAATAATATCATACCAGATAACAATATCATACCAGAATCTAATAAAATGTCAAATTTGATACGATATTTGCAAAAGTGGTATTGATAATAGATGTTAGGAAGAGTACAAAAATGAATAATGGAGGTGCGAGGGGAATACATGGTTACAATCGATTCTTACAAGACTGCACCCAAAAAAAATAAAAAAATCGATTCTTACAAGATCATGTAAGCAGGAAAGTCAAAAGAAAATAAATAATAGATAAATGTTGTTGGTGGATGATGGATTTCAAATTTATTAAAAATAAATGATAGTGGGTCCAATATTATTAAACTGCGGGTCCCACGTAAACTTAAAAACCAACGTAACCGAACCGGTTATTAAGAAAAGTTGGCGGATTTGGCCGGTTTATATTTTTTTTATTTTGGTGTGGATGTGGTCCATTCTGGTTTTAAATAAAAATCGTTGCTTAAAAGAAAAGAAAATACAACAATATACTAAAAAGAAAAAAGAAAGATTCTTAAATCTTGCAATCCCTTGAGGCTTCAAGTTCAAGTTAAAATAAAAATAAAAGAAAATAGAAAATTTACAAGACGCCATCTTCGTCTATATTATTCACATCAACCTCCCTAACGACATGCCGTTTCTTGGACTCACAGTAAAAAACAGTCACCGCAACAAAACTCCAAACCATCACCGCGGCGTATACTCCCATCAACGCCAGCCTCTCCCAGTCTTCCTCTAAGCCCATCACAGTCGTCCATCTCAACTTCGCTGACGAATCTCCACCATCCATTATCAAACTCTCCATTCTTGACCCGATCCAACCCGTAACCAACCCCAACAAAACCGACAAAACCCATGCACCCAACCTCCTTCCCTCCATCAACCCCGACCCAACCCGAATCGCCTCCCACCCGAATCTCCTCTCCATTATTGACACCACCAAGGCCATCGCCGACACGGCAATTATATACATTTCCACCGCCGACCCACCAACCCTAATTACCCATCTCAACCCTGAATTTGTCCGACCAAGGGTCCCAGCTAACGTACGCACCACACCGGCGTACAATAACAGAACAACGTAAACACAGATCGAAGTGGCAAAGGGTCTCGTCCAAGTGAGTTTAACGCCGGAAACGGCGGCTCGTAGAGTGATGGGTTTGCGATGGTAGAGGGCGTCGGTGGAGATAACGGCGGTGACCGCGAGGAAGAGAGAGAGAAGATAAGAGGGTAAGAAGTAGAAGAACTTGAGGCGGAGGAGAGAGAGACCATAGTCGCGGGACTCTCTCCAGACATGACGGGCTTCAAAGCGAGTGTGGGCTTGGGCGGCGAGGTACTCGAGGCTGAGGATCTCAGACTTGAGGTAGTGAGAGGAGGAGGAGAGAGAAAAGAGGAGGAGGGAGAGTGGGAGGGCGATGAGGGAAAAAATGGAAAAGAAAAGTGGTTTGTTTCTGGAGAAAATCCTAAGGGATTCTAAGAGGGTGTTGGGAAAGGAAAGTTGGGATCGTTGGTCGTGAGAGGCGGCGGCTGCTACTCCTTCGGGCATAGCTAGCTTAGCTATTAGGTGGAGATATCGGAGACGTGGTATGTCTGTTTAATTTATTTTTGTTATATTAGAGATTAACACAGTTGGATATACGGATACCTAATCAGACCTTCTATTAAGATAATGGATAAAAATTGTTCCTAGATTTGAGCTTTTGGTTTCAATGAAACTAGCATTTGCAACAAGACGGAGAGAAAGTTGTGTATTGATCCATGAGCATGAAAATTGGTTCTACACTTTGTCTTAAATGAAGGATATTGCTTCTTGCGTTTAGTTAACACCTTCCTTTTTATCTATCTGCCAAAATAACCCAAAGCATATTACTGCGGACCAGTTAAATGTGTTTGATAGGAAGGATGATATCTTTACTCTCTCTCAAGCTGAAGAAGCAGCTGAACAAAAGTTGGCGACTTTCCACGTCTTTATCAACTGATATAACTAGTTCAATTAAAGGCGAACCAAAATAACGTGTTTGTTTATGCTTTATTGATTGTAAACTTTTTATTAAAACCTGCCAGCCTTACTATCAGATTACATTTTGATACGATACCAGTATCGGTATTAACCGGATATTATTTCAAATAACTTTTAAATTTTATAAAATAATTTTTAAATTTTTTAAATAGTATAAAATAATCTATTGTCATATCATACAGTTGTAATATTCATAATATAACAATAAATATCATTAACTCTCAAATTATTACAATTTACAACAAGAGTTTATGACAAGGAAACAACAAGTATAATTAAAACATGAAACAAAAATATATATTATTTAATTTACTATCAATTAAATATATTATATATTTACTTAATTAAAATTAATTATTACTAAAATTATGAATATCTTAATTTAATTTATAAAATTAATTTGATAATTATTAATAAATATAATAATATTTTAAAATATGTAAATTTCAAATAAAATGTGATTTAATAATTAAAAATATATAAAATATATATTAGTTTATAAATAATAATTTTTAAATTATTTATTAAAAAATAAAATATTTTTATTAATAAATATTACACAAAAGATTAAAATAAATTTAAATAAAATAATTTTTTTAAGTTTAATTTAATGTATAATTATTATTAGTAATAAAAATATTTATTTTATTTTAAAATTTAAAATTTAAAATCATAATTAAAGTATAACTAAATAATTAATTACAAAAAATTTGAAAAAAAGAAGGGGGAGAGAGAGAGAGAGGCGCAGGAGAGTAATTTCTAAAAAATTTTGAAAATTTTGCTAATAAGTCTTTATATTTTTCAAAATTTCTATATGGCTAGTACTATAGATATTGACAAGTCCCCATATTTTTCAAAATTTTCAATACTAGCTAGTATATTGCCAGTATTATAGACACCAGTTGGTATCGGCCAGTACCAGATCAAATAGATCGATATCCACCGATATTTACACCTGGTACATTAACTTCTCTATTTCGTGTCGTTCTCTGATCGTTATGGTATGGACCGCCCTGTACATGTTGGTACAGAACGAAATTCATAAGATTGATTAAAACTATAATAATATCGTAACTTTAATAATTATATTATATTTCTTGGAATTTTATAGCATAAGTGCAAAAAAATTCATTTGATACACCGAGATATATTTGAAAGTGTTTGAGTTTCATGTAAGGAGCTAACCCTCAGCTCAAGGGAGTTTAATGAAACTCATGTAAGTTATAAGTGACTTGACATGACTTTCCCTTAGTTCAAATGTCTAAAGCTAGCTTAAGGTGAGCTTGTTGGAGCTCATTAAAACTAGTTAATAACTAGAAAGCTGGGATAAGCTCAATTGGACTTAATTGAGATTACCCCATCTCATTTTTGGTTATTGGGAATTGATGCTAGCTATAAATGTGTTCACACTATTTAATTTAGAAGAGCTAATTAAGGAGCATAAGTTGGGAGTTAAAAGTCAAAGCTTAATAGGAAAAATTGATGGTGTTAGATGAAGGAATCTAGCGTGTTTGAGTACATAATGGATACTATGGTATACCATGAGTTGTAGCATGTTATAATGCATCTTCCCATGCATGCACTTAGAGTGCAAGTTTATTGTGACCGTGAAAGTCACTGTTAACTAATAAGTGATAATTAAAGAACTTTAAATCACATGCATATGATCATGTTAGTTACTGAGATTGTGTCACACAACACATAGAGGTGTATATATGTTTTTGTGGACTTGCATGATCACATACACGTCACTGGGTGTTTTTATGGACTTTTATGGTTACATACATGGGTGTGTGTGTGTGACTATGTAAGTTTGCAAAACCCGCAATGACTTACATAGTCATATACACGCCCGTGTATATGACAATGTAAGCTCCAAAACTCACAGTGGCTTACACGGTCACATGCACACATGTGTATATGATCCTGTAAGTTTATAAAAATATCTTCTCGAAGACAAAAATCTCAAAAATTTTAGTATTTAACAAATTTAATCTTCAATTAAAACCATAATAAGGCGAAGGAACTTTACCTTGGTGGGTGGGTGGCAAAGAAGCTAAAAAACACGATGATCGGGTGGGGGCGAAGCAGGATAGCAAAGTGAAATGGTGGCTAAAGGGATAGCAAGGCGAGTGACACCACACCACAATGGGGTGAGTAAAAAGGTGGTGACTGGCGATTGACACCACTAAGGGGTGAGTAAAAACTAATGATGGTGTGAGAGAGAATGAAGTGTAGGGATTAAGGACGAAAGATTAACATAGTGTAAAACAACGTCATTTTATGTCTCACTAAATAAAATGATGTCATTCATGTCGTCTAAGAAATGTGAAAATCATAGTTAAAATTGACCTCATTTTGCTTTAGAAGCAAAATGACATCATTTAATTCTTATGCTTGAGCCTGAGCTCGAGTCCGGCTTGAGGCCCAACAACTTCACAGCCCAAGGTCTAGTTAACCTAGGCTTAACCTATTAACCTCGGACCAGGTTAGATCAGGCCCAAATACCACCCCCGATTAGCATCTTTAAGTATATATACTAAGGACGAACGGGATAGACGACTACACAATCCATCCTGTTCATCGATTTAATCTGAAAGCTCATATTTGTTTCTTTTCTTCTATATTGACATTATTTAATGTTCTGTCTTTATTATTACTCACCCTCTTTCATTCATTCACTCAAAGTTGCAAAAAGTTTTCTCTCTCATTCTTTAGCTCTTCGCCCTCGACTTTCTTTGCTTCTCCGCCTGATCTCTACCGCTCAACAACATAGAACCTTCCTTTCTTTTCTTCATCTTAAAACTTTAGACATTGCATCTCTGCAAATCTTACAGTTTTATTCAACATTTGGAGTTTCTCTCCAACAAAACCTTTGAGGTTTACAACTGTGATAAGGTCTCCTATTTTCTTTGGCGGTTTTGTTTCAGTCATGATTTTGTATTTTCTTTTTCCGTTTGCGTTTTTTCCTTCTACTTTCATCGAAATTTTATTGTGTGTATAGATGGGTCACGGTTTATTCAACATTTTGAGTTTCTGTCCAACAAAACCTTTGAGGTTTACAGCTGTGATAAGTTCTCCTATTTTCTTTGGTGGTTTTGTTTCAGTCATGATTTTGTATTTTCTTTTTCTGTTTGCGTTTTTTGCTTCAACTTTTATCGAGCTTTTATTGTGTGTACAGTTGGGTCACAGTTATATTCAACATTTGGAATTTCTCTTTAACAAAGTCTTTGAGGTTTACAATTGTGGTAAGCTCTCCTTTTTTCTTCGACGGTTTTATTTCAGTCATGGTTTTGTATTTCCTTTTTCTTTTTGCATCCTTCGACTTTCATCGACCTTTTATTATATGTACAGATGGGTCACGATTTTATTCAACATTTGGAGTTTCTCTCCAATAAAGCTTTTCAGGTTTACAAATGTGGTAAGCCTTCCATTTGCTTTCTTCCTACAATAATGATCGATATTTATCCAGTTCAATTTTTTCCTTCGATTTTCATCAAGGTTTTATTATGTGTAGAGATGGATCAACTGGGTTAAGGAGAGAGAGAGGAACGATTTTCTTTTCTGCTTCTTCATCATTTATGAGTTAGTTTAGCTGGCAGAGAAATTTTTTTCCCTCTAATGGATGGACTCAGCGCTATCGCTTCTCATCTTTTCTGAAGTTAATTGTATCTAAACAATAAGTTTGACTTCTTATACCTTCCTATGTGACTAAAGATTTACGATTTTAAGTTTGTTTGTTGTTTGATCAGCTGGTCCTACCCATCTTTTCCTACGCACCAACGTTTAATAATTACTTTCGTGGTTTGTCCTTGTTTTATGTAATTTGCTCCGATGCAAGATTTTTTGAAATTTTCTTATTGCTTAGGTTTATGCTGAATTATTCACAGTTTAAATGTCCATGTTCTTGGAATTTAGTTGATGTCGTCCACGATGGTAATGGGGACCAACTGTCTGATGGTTTGGTTTGCTTCTTCTCCCTCTTGTTTCCATGCAATTTTTTTGAAGCTGCTTTGTTCTGTTCTGTTGATGTTATGTAAAATGGAGATGGTAAGCTTTTGGAGACTCCTTCCTCGACAACATTGGATTGTTTTCCACAATCTTCATCAGTTGTTTTGTTTTAGCATTATTGTCATAGATTTTGACGACAATTGTTAATATGATTCTTTCTTCTTCTTCTTTTTTACTCGAGTGAAGATAAATAAAAAGTTGCTTTCAAATATTTTTATCTCTTGATGTGTTAGATTTAATTAAATCCAGCCATATGTCAAAGGCTCCAAATCATGTGTCTCCACCTTTAACGGGTAACAACTATCGACCCAAAATTTTTACGGATAGCAAAATAACTTAAAAACTGCACCATCGATTTAAACATCTATGCAGTGTTATAAATGAGTTCTTAATGATTTAATATCTGATACAATTAACATTTCGCATTTAATAGCTCGATTGTTTCTTATTTAAAGGACTTAACATGATTTTAAAACGCATTGAGCAATCCTTCTTGGACGAAACGAAGGGCCATCCCCTTGGTCAAACTTTGGCAGCTCTCAATCACTTCGCATTAAATTTGATTTATGAATTCAATAATCCTTCTTGGAGGAAACGACGGGCCATCCTTTGGTCAAACTTTGGCAGCTCTCAATCACTTTGCAATAAAAATCATTTATTTGGCCCACTTTTTCTTTTCGGCTATGCACACTTTTCAATCCCTTGAAATTTATTCTCGAGATTTGTTAGACTTAAAGATTAGGTACAGAGGTCGTGATTTTCAATCCGTTGAAATTTCTTCTCATCAAAGCCTCACAATTATTAGATTGATTTTCTTTTGTTTTTTGCACAGAAACGTCTTAACTTAAAATCTGCATTGCGATAAAACAAGTCATAAGACTAAAATATTGACAGTCAAGTGAAATATTATTAAATTAAAATCGTTTAAGTGAATCTTCCTTCATTAATCTCTGACTCTCATTACACGGCTCGAGATAGCTCACAATACAGTGTACCATATCTGAATCTCCAAGAGATATATCTGCACGAGAAAAGACCCCAACTATTTAATGCGTCCATTGTTTCTTATTTAAGGGACTTGACATTAATTTAAAATGAAATGTTATGCTTTCTTGGATGAAACGAAGAGCCATCCTTTCGGTAAAATTTTGCCAGCTCTCAGTCACATGGCTTTGAAATTCATTTATTTTAGCTGCTTTTTTTGTCCACCTATAATCATGTACATTTTTCCTTGTATTATTCCTTTGTTCCTTTTTGCTATTCTGATGAAACTTGTTAAATTTTCTTTTTTTTTATGCTCTAAATTTCTTATGAATAAGTTGAGTGAAATGATCCAAAACAAAAATTGAAGTTTTCAATTTTGAAAAATGAAAGCCTAGAAATCAAAATTAACTTATTTTTTAATTAATTAATTAATTATTATAGAATACAACTTTTTATCGGTGCTAAATATATTGTAATTAATACTAATTAGTGATATATATTTGTTATTATATGTTTGTGTGTGTGTGTGTGTGTGTGTGTGTGTATTATATACATATATGTAATAGCAATAATAATATTTACATAAACATATTAATTAGTAGAGATCAGTAATATTTATATGTTATTATATTTATATATTTTATGATAATAATAAGAAATCCTCGTATATTGAAATGTAACAAACTAATTGTTTTTTTAGGATATCGCCATCGTGCAAATGCATGGTAGCGACATTGAGTGTTAATTAGTGAAAATTCCTACTGTGCAAGTGCACCCCAGCGACATTGAATTTTCCTCAAAACACAAAGAGCTCTCCTTCCTTGTATTATTCCTTTCTCCTTTTTCACTATTCCGATGAAACTTGTTAAATTTTCATTTTTTTCTCTTAATTTGTGATGAATGAGTTAAGTGAAATAAACATAAAAAAAAGTTTTAAGTTTTTAATTTTGAAAAATGAAAGTGTGGAAATGAAAATTAGCTAATTAGTTAATTAATTAATTAAATTTTATAGAATAGAACTTCTTTTGATTGTTGCTAAATATATTATAATTAATACTTATTTATATATATATGTATATATATATATGTGTGTGTGTGTGTGTGTGTGTGTGTGTGTGTGTAACAGCAATAATAATATTTACTTAAATATATTAATTAGTATAGGTCAATAATATTTATATGTTATTATATTTATATATTAATAGCAAAGCAAGCGTTTGTTTAAGGATGTTGCTAAATAGTCAAAATCGCTACCGTCCAAGTACACCCTAGCGACTTTGAATTCTCCCCAAAACGCAGACTCTTTCTGCGCCTCTTCTTTTACTCTCTCTCGCCTAAGCCTTCTTTCAAAAATATCTGCCATTTTCTCTCTCATATTGTTCAGAGTTTCCTAAAAATCTTATAAGTTACCTGATTTTTTCGTCTGAAGTTTGACATTTGCGACCGCCCCAATTGTCATTCCTTATCTCCTCTCTTCGTTTAATTTTTGTAGATTTGTTTTTTTTTTGGGTTTAAAATTTTCACTATTTCTTTGTCTAATATTTCCACGTTTTCCAGACGTCATGCCTCCCATATCGAAGAAAACTCTTGAAGAAATTGAAGCTGTGCTGAGGAGTGAAATGACAATAGACATCGCAGCCAATTACAACGCTCCATTCCCTATTTATTCGATGGAAGAAGCATCAAGGTATTTGGCTCTAAAAAACAAAACGATTCCCAATCTACGATATTTTGATTTTGCCCTCTTAGAACAAATCGGTGTGAAAGACAAAGTTATTGGATTCTCTAATAGAGGCGGTTGGGGACAATTTATACAGATCAATTATCCCGTCTCCCCCGAGCTCACATAGGAATTTTTTTACATCATTGAAGTTTGAATCCAAGAAACCTCAAAACTTTTGGTTTAGATTAAGAGGTGAATTTTAAAGATTAAATCAGAGATTGTTGCTGGGAGTGTTAGAGTTATGTAAATATAATGCCCTGGAAAGCAAGTGTATTTACATCTTCTTCAGTTACAGTTTTGTAATGAAAATATTTATTATTAATAAAACAAAAGAGTTTGGTTTTATTTGTGTGAG
>JANZLX010000212.1:15845736-15858549 GCA_025531955.1 Erythroxylum orinocense
GTCTTGGAGAGATCAAGTTCCAATACTTGTGCCTTGCATTGCATGCCCATAATGAGCAGTGCATGACCAGCTTATCTATAGATCATAGCCCACTGGAGTTGCCAGATCCTCTGGGAAGACATTGTTATGCTTTTAAACAGCTGTTGGTTGTTGGATAAATGAACTCGACTCCACTAACTGCACCAAGATTAGGTTCCTGCAATGTAAAGCAAAAGATGTTCCAAGGACCACATGTTGCTACAGAAGGATCATGTACGCTGTTAACTACTAAGTTTCCAAGTTTAAACCATTTGTTTTGTTTCTGATCCCACGAAACGGAACTGATCAACGTGACAGTGAAGATGAATAAGAAAACAAATGCTAGACGATAAATTCCTCGAGGCTTGGTCTCTCCATATGTTCCTAAAATTCAATGTAGTTTTTAAAGCGTGGTAAATAAGCATACTACACAAAAGCAGAGAAAGAGTTCTGAGTTCAGAATGGACATGGTGAAGTATCACATCATAGCTAGAGAGGCAGATAAACCAAACTTGGTAAAGGTGAATTGAACATGATAAAAAATGTATATTCTCATTCCAAGTTCGTCTAAGTAAAAATTATCTGGAAAGCATTGGCCATCCAAATGTGGGAAGGCTTAGTTCTTAAGATCAATTATACTGTTGACTTTTTGAGTTACTATGACAAGTTCCGAATGCCTGCCCATAAAACTTGGGGGAACTTAAATCTGCAAGAGAATCATTTCTGACAGACTGAAAAGGACCGCCAGACAACCTTTGGCTGGTCTATATGTTCCCCATATTGCTTGTAACATTGTCCTCGAGTGTGCTGTAGCTAAATATAACCCTCCATTATCAGCTTCAGTTCTATAAACTTCCCAAAATTGCTCTTGACAATTTCTGAGTTTCTCTTAAAGTTTCATTCTCCATGAACAGAAGAAATCTCACCAAGACAAAGAATATCGGTTGTTTAATAGCAAAAAATAAAGTGAAGCCGGAAATATTTGCAATGCAGTGAAATGTGGCGACCCTGAGGAGGATGATTCCAGGTTGCCAGGAGTTAAAATTATACCAATTTAATGCCACACCATCTTCCCATATTTAAAGCATGGAAGGATCAACCATGTTCACATACGTAGTGCTCTTAAGTCCAAAAGGCCCTTTACCTATAGTTCTCAACCACTTTGGTTATTCTGTGGATTCTGTGTACCTAGCCCTGCTAAAATGACCTATTTTCTATATTTCAAGCAATAATCATTGACCATTTCAATGGTATTGACCTCCTTTTCCGTTATTGGTACATTTAACCAAAGACTAATATTAGTAATCTCAGGGGCTAAAAAGAAGTCTTGTTGCTTCGTGTGACTTCTGACTACCTTGTACCATCTTAAGCCTTTCTTTTCAATATCTTATACTTTCCTAAATCAGTTCTTTAAGTGTAAATGGCTTAGCCTTACGTCCAAATGATGCCCTACTAATCGTGCTTAGTGGGAGATTACCTTCACCGCAAACATTATCATCCTCGTTACGAAATTGAGATTAATTAATCCTGTTCTTTTACAATATGATTGATGCTTCTCATTAATATTCCTTCTGCTAGAAAATTGTTAGCCTTCTCTTAATCTGATGAGATACCTGGCTTCCTTTCTGAGTTCCTGGAAATTTTGTAACTAGTACCTTAAGCCATAAGTATATTGAACAGTTCATACCATATTCACTTATTAAACAAAAAGTTACAATATGACACATTATAATTACATAATTAAAGTACACACTGATAAGCAAATGTATGCAGTACAAGGGAGCTGAGTGGATTCATTTCTTGTAAAATGGAAGATCATATTTATTCCAGGAACTAGAGAGCGTGAGCATATGACTAATGGTTGTGGCCCATGTCTTGTAGAAATGATAATCATCACCCATGTCCAGCTTGATGACACCCTGATTTGTGGTTAACACAATCAGATAGCATGTATCAGCCTCTGAATCTGAATCTTTGTACAACTCAGCATGCATGTCCAGTATTATACCTACACCAAAATTCATAATTAGACGCGACTTGATTTCTGTCCTTGCCTTGATTCATCAAAATTAACTTCATCAGCAGAACTTACTTTCCTTCTTGCTTTTCAGAAGGTTGAGCTTCCTCATTCTAAGTAAAACCTGTAAAGTTAAAATCAAGTTTCAAAGATCTTTCTTCACCTCATTTCACTCAAATTGGCCACATAACATGGCAAAATATTCATGGGGGAAATTAATTAGTATGTCGCTTAGTCTAACCTTGGCTTGGCTGTTTAGGATGATAGACACTGATCTCACTCTAAAATTTCCTGTTTGCATGAGAAAAATTATGACAAGCAGACATGACAGGAACAAAGTTAGAAGCACGAAACCAAATGGCGACGAATGTTGTTAGCAGATGTTTGGAACCTTGGGCTCATCATCTATTATGTATGTTCTACATACCATCTGGGGTTTCAACATGGAGCTCCGCACCATTGGCAAGGATAGACCTACATTCCTCCAAGTTGAAGTCCAAGTCTTCGTTGTCCTGATCAATAGGAAGCACCGGTGCACTTCCATTTAACCTGTTCTTGCATTCTGTTCTTGCTTTAAGTGTGGCAGCTCCTCTCAAAGCTGCTTGTTAAAACATAACATACACAATTAGCTGAAGCATTTCACTTGGCATATGATTCATGGGCTTTATTCACTTGGTAAACTTAAAGATTTCTGCAAAGGGTGCGGTCATGACCCTACTGTCACTTGTCTCATCTCAGAACCAACCATGGTCGTTAAAGGAGCTATTTTATTAGGAGGCATCATTTGAAACAACATAGGAGCCATTCGATAGGCTAGAAAACGTTGCTTATGCCTGGCAAAATTCTAGTCAACATTGTTTATTGTTATGGTGACACTGTAACAAACGATAACTAGCTGATATGACGTTCTTCTGAAGACAAAACAAAATATAATATAAATTTAACTGTTTGAGCAAGCAATTTTAAGCCAGGTTACCGTGTGGGAATTCAGGAAGTTGAAAATAATTAGAGTCAAGGAATGAGTTATTACAAGTAGCAGCAGCAGCAGTGAGTGTTAATACGTCACTTGCACTTGTACCACTCATGGCTGAACCTATCACACTACTAAGCTGCTCTCTCTTTGCTCCCATGGCTTCTGCGACTTGTGCACATTGAGCAGCCACCAGAGCCGCCGCGGAGGCCACTGCAGCCTCCTTGTTTGAGCTCATCACCAAATCTTCTTTCTTTGAGCTCTCAGCGGCAATTGCAGCTAAAGCAGCAGCCACTCCTGCTACTGATATGGCTGCATGAACTTCAGCTCTTTGTAGCCTCTCTTCTTCTTTTCTCTTTTGCTTTATTTCTTTCAACCATTTCTTGATTGATAAGGCCTTAAGGGGTATTATTTTCCATGGCAACTGCTTCACGAATATCTCCACATCAACTTTGTTTACAAACTAGTCATATATTACTATTCTAACATAGCATAACCAAATGATCAGTATCTAGCTACTTACCCATTTCCTACGGAAACAACTGTTGTAATTGACTTCAGGATGCATTGCCTGTTGCATCCATATCCATGACTGTAAGAAAGAATTAAGAAGACTGATTCAACAAAAACCTTTTTTGTTTCAGATAGTATGCAGATATTTATGCTCTGATCGTGTATCTGTTTAACTCTATATATTACCTTCACATCATTGGATTTCCATGGCGGCAGAGGCTTGAAGTCTGCTTCATCCGTTTTCACACTCTTTTCGACCTTCACCAAGTGAGGAAATCATGTCACTTTCATTGTTTAACTCCTATATCTCTTACCAATACAAGAATAATATTTTGGAATGCTAAGCATGGATTGACTCACCGAGAACGAAGTCTTAACTTTGCAACCCAATTTCTTTATTTGATTATCCAGGAGGAAAATGGACTGATGGTCTTGCAGTTCTGGTTGCAGAGTCTGAACTGCGAAGTTGCACCAAGTACGCGAAAGAAAATCCATGGACTCCGGATATGCTTCTGATGGTGATAGCTTCATATTTGATTCCATGCAATTAGGAGCTAACTATCTTCTTACTTTTGACGAACGTATAATAGAGTGAGAAAAGTGTAGACTTAGCTTCAGATCATATAACACTTAAGTTGAAGTGTAACTAATAAATAGCTACTAGCCATGGTTCATTATAGTGATTGCAACAGTATGATGTGGGTACCAAACTTATGGTCCGTGCACATCTAGGCAATTGCATTGGCTAGATTGGGGTTGCTAGCAGGGAATAAAGTGTCCTTGAATCATTTCCATCAGTTGGTTGACCCACATTGCAGATCAGATTCAAATAGCTGTGATTAGGTACAGCTTGCTCCTGCCCCTTCAGTGCACCACTGCACCTCAAAAAGGCTATGTGGACAGAGAGGGGGTAATAGGTGGAAAGTGTAACAAAATGTTTAAAAATATACGGGCATGCAGAGTTTGGATAAAATAAGGACCTACCAGATATTAGAAGAGCTGATACAGAAATAGATTTTGATTGAAGAGGGTTCAAGACGCATAGTTTTTGATTGATAAGAAAGAAAACACATGCAAACCATTATAGGAGCATGGAAACTAGGTGGAAGAAAATCATAAAGGGGAGCAAGAGGCCCCTTATTTGGTATCTTTAAATGGAAACCATAAATTTAAGCTAAGCATGAAGAGTTGGTTTTTTTCTCTTTATGGTGAAGTGACCTTGAATTTCTTGCTAGAGCTGTCCAGGGCCACCACATTTGCCCATCTAACAATCATCTTCAGAGAGCAGGTTAAGAAAAGGTACAAGAATTGTGAGGCATTATAGCCATAGCCAAGCATGCACTTGGGATCCAACATTGCTAAGAAAGAAATAGACAAGCATGATTGATAATGATGTATCATTGAATCTAAAACATTCTCTTGATCTTTAGAATAAACAAATACCAATGAAGGTTAGCTTTTAGTTAAATATAAGATTAAGAAGGTTAGCTGAGTAGCTTTAGCGGGGTTGATTATTGTTCAAGATGACTAATGGGGTCGCCACATTCTCTTTTGATGATGGATTAATGGAGTTGAGGAGATTTGGTTAAAGGCATTCTCATTAAGCTCATGTGAGTAGGGAATATAGCTTTCAATTTATGCTTAAATTAGTAACGAAAGGTAGGATCAACTCATTGTTAGCCTCAAATTAAGTTATACAAATTCTTAAATCCAACGGAAACTCCACTCCAGGGATACACCAGACACCAGTTTCTTTATTTATTTATTTTAATTTTAAATCCAGCAAACCATGAATATAATGGAAATGAACAAGAGTTTATTACATTACATATCTAATACTGAATTTTCACTCTCACAATTATTAGACGTTCCTACTGAACTTATATAATTAAGAAATCATTTGACGAACATACTCTGAGGTTTAGCTTAGGCAATTGAGAACTTGAGGGATTCATGTGCGTGGTTCGTTCACGATTTGATGGTTCTAATTTCTTTCTCTCTTTACAAGTTTTGCAGTTAATCTCGTATTTGAACAGATAAATAGAAATCTACAGCGATATATAGTGTTTTGAAGGGGAACAAATCTTCTGTCCAATTTTATGGTGTCTTATTGTGTTCAATGAATCTCAGTCATTTATTTATGTGAGTCCCGCGTGAGCTCCGCATAAATAAACGTGAGGTCCGCATAAATGAATGGCTGAGATTCACTAGACACAATAAGACACCATAAAACTGGACAAAAAATCTGAACTCGTTTTAAAGATCAAAGTTAGAATTTCAATGCCTTTTCCCTTTCACTAAGAAGTAAGAAGTATCATTTTCAAATTTAAAACAAAACAAAGAAATACTTCTTTTGAATATAATTAGTTAATTACCAACCGGGACAGGATTTAGTACTACTTGTCAATGGATTTATATGGGCCTCTTGTCAGGCACGATGGACTTGCTCTGAAAAAAGGCCTTGGACAAGCCATTGAGCCACAAACCTAATGGCCTGTAGGAAATCTGACCATCACAAGAAGCTACCTGAAAAATGCTATCTAGATCAAGTGAAGACACTACAACATGACGGACTTTAGGCGGCGAAAAAAATCATTGCTAAAAGTCCAAAAACTGTGGCTAATAATAATTCGCAACCATTTACATTCGTCGTCGCAAACGTTGTCATCACTAAAATTATAGACCATGTTTTTTTGTATTCGTCATTTTGCCTACGCTTTATTTTCGTAACTAAAAAGTATTAGAAAAAATTGAGAAATCGTTGCCAATATATTTTCGCTACGAAAGATTATTTGCCACATTTTTCAAAATATAGCTAAAAGTTTTTAGATAGTGACATTTTTTAAAACTTAGTAGATAACTTTTAGGTACGTTTTCGAAAATATAGACAAATTTTTAATATGCATTTTAACTGAATGTTACACTATGTTAATTATAATTATTTGTGAGATTTTAAACCTATATTGTTGTATATAATATTTGAATTTTTTGTTGTTATTTTATTATTAAAAATATAATACAAAAATAATTAAAAATTAGAAGCATTGTATATTAAGAATAAAATGTTATTAAATTATAATGTGTACAAAATTTTAATTACAAATTCAAAAACATTTATATACAAAATAAAAATAAAAAATAAAATTATTGACTTAGACCCGTCTTCATCTTCGCTGCCTACATAATTCAAGCCAAAAAATTTTCTTAAGTACTTTTCATACTTGACCACCTTTTTTTTAGGGATTTGTTTTTCTATTCAAGATGTTTAATGTATGTTAGTTTTGATGATGATGAAACAATTGGTTTAGGGCCAAACCCAAGCCCTTTGATGTATCCGGATTGTATATTAAGTACCTTGTTGTAAATCTCATTTGTATTTGGCTCATTTATCTCTGACATTGATATTTGCAACAACTCTTGCATCTTATTCTAAAATTTAAAAAACAAAATCAATATTTGATTCAAATACTATTAGTTAGTACTACATAAGTAAATGAACTTAAAATTTAAATAAAATTTTAAACTTACATAATTATTGTGCACTTCCTCAAATATCCAACCTTCACCTTCCTTATAATGTGTTAGTTTGTAGAATGCGATTCTATCATACTCTTCTCCATATAGTTCCTTCTGACTCTGCTTTATGGAAAAAAAAAATACAATACATAATATTGTGTTTACTGATATAATTATAACTTGTAAATAAAGAACTTACACATTCATTTTACAGGACAACAAAAGAATTAAAGCCTTGGTTGTTAGGAGTTTTTATTTTTCTTTTATTAACCTTGATTTTTTCACACTTTTCTTACATAAAGAAAAGGAATAGTCATTAAATTGTGTAACCAGATTAATGAAAGCAAATGTAAAGAGAAAGAAAATAAACCTGAATGTTGGAAGAAGCCCAATTATCACACAAATTGTTCCAGTTTTCTTGAGACAACTGTTTTGAAACATGTTTTCTTGTCTCCTCATGTGAAGGAAAATATTTGTAATATTTATGCAGCCAATAATGACGATCCTTGGTCCTTTGTTACAAAGTAAAGTGACAGTTTGAAACATCATGGTTATCGATATTGATGCTATTCAACTTCATTTGTGAACAACAAGTAAACATGAAATTAATCTTTAAATAATTAAAACAATATTGCATATAATTAACTAAATTAAAAATTTATCAAAACTTTATCCAAAGCATTTTCTAGCAAGTTGTTTTTCTTTTAAATGCTTGCATGCTTAAGGCAAGACAATTCAGTTCTGGAAATTACCTCCAACTTACCAGATAATTTTGTCAATTGAACCTTGTCTATAGGATGACTTTGCAAGGTATCAATATTTATGAACAACTTGTTGTTCATTGCAACATTCATTCATTGAAACTCACAACTTTTAGTTACACCTCTATCACTTTTTCTAATGGTAATATTGGAACTTGATAATAAATGAATAATGATAGAAAATACATATTAAACATGTAAATATATATTTGAGTATAAGTCTCTTTGTAAGTGTTAATGATTAACAAACCTACAGATCATTCTGTATTGTTGAGGTAAATGGAGGTTGTTGTTAAGTTGGTTCATTGATGGACGAGGTTGATTGTTATTGTTGGCTAGGATCTGATTGATGTGGTTGTTATTAAGTAGGATCTGATTGATGTGGTTGTTGTTGAGTAGGGACAACTTCGATACTTGCCACCTTCTTTTCTTTGTTTCTACCAGGTGCCATTATAATGGATATCTATAACAAAAATATCAACATTACGCATACACATAAGTCAAACATCAACAATACGCATAAACATAACTCAAACATCAACATTTTGCATTACTATAACTTAAACATCAACATTTCGTATAATAGAAAACCTTGTCGTAATATATATGAGAGTTTATAAAAATTCTTTATATTTTATATATCGTTCCTTGAATCAAATAAAAATTTCTTAAGTAAAGACTCTAAAATGGAATTTTTAGGAGGGTAAGGGTTAAAGGACTTTAGTTAAAAACTACCAAGTTGTCTAACATTACACTTAAGAACAAGATTGATTAATAGGTTTATCCTGTTCAGCAGATAAATCTTAAAGAAAAGAGTTCACTAATTGACAATCAATTTCTTAAACATTCATAAATGTCACATGAAACATTAGACTATCCCATAGAATGCACATTGATATGATCAAATTTTTTAGCTAAAGAATCTATTTTTTCATATACATACTCAAATTAATTAAATATGTATATGAAGAAATTACATAAATTCATTCCATTGACCTAGTTTTTATGATAAATGAACTTAATTAACCTTTTAATTTGATTTCATCCCTTAGAGAACTTTCATTGAACACGTTATAGACTTCAAAAATTCACCCCTAACTAACTACAAAAATCATGTCTTTTCCCTTTCTTCACCAACATTAACATATTAAAACAAATATTCAACCATTAATAGTCCAAATAAACCCAAAAACTCAAACAACATTCATAAAATCAATTAACATCAAAGCATATAACAACAACAATGAATGCAGGAAAAAAAAACCAAGACCAAAGCACGTACAACTAACCTTGACAGATGTCGATGGAGAAGAAAAAGTTTAACAAAAAGAAGAGAGGCACGTAGAAGGTTTGGGAATGGGGGGGCTTAGGTGTTTTACTTTTAGTTGAAGCGAAAAAGACGTCATTTGTCATTAAACAAATAACATTATTTTTATATTATTATTTTAAATATTGTAACATTTGGCAACAATTTTCGAATATCATCACCAAATATTAAATAGTTGACGATTTCCCAAACTTGTCACAAAATGTTAAACAATAGGCGACAATTTTCAAAAATCTTCAGCAACACTACACACACACACACACACACACATACACACGCATATAATTTTCATTTTGAAAATTTTTTGTAATATATTATTTCTATAAAATAGTATAGAACTTACATATAATAAGTAAAGTTTTGTGAGACCACATATAATTTTCAAATCATATATATTATAAGAGATTAATAACAAGTATAAATAAATGTAATATAAAATAATTTTGTGTTTTTAGTTTTATAAATTTTGTAAATGACCTTGTCCCTAACTAAATTTATTTTTAGAATTACAATTATTGTGAATTAATTTTAATTGTCGCCTTATAGTTTTAGACTTCCAATCATTGTGAATTAATCTAAATCGTCACCTTATGATATATTCTAATTAATCAAAAACTATGTCTTTTTGCTTAACAATAAACGACGTCATTTTGTTTAACAACAAATAATGTCTTTTTCTACTAGGTTATTATAAACATGAAAATAAAGCTTTCTTTGTTTTCGTGTTAGCTATCGTGTTTTTGAAGAAGCATTATCTTCTTTATGGTCATTATTTCGTGTGTTGTGGTTGTCACCATCAAATGAGCATCATGTCCTGTGTTGGTATGGTTCTACTTTTCTCTTTTCTATTTTCAAGAACCCTCCTTTTCATGCTCTATTTTTCTACTACGTTTTGGGGTTTACGTGAGTTTTGTGTTCTAGAAATGGTATATAGGTTTTTCTTTGTGCTTGTGTTTGGAAGATGGTGAATTGTGTTTTTGCGTTGGATGTGTATAGGTTGACATTTTTTGTCCACCTTCCATGCTTGTTTGACGAAACCCTACTAACTATTTGATGAAAGGTCTGTTAAAGAATCAAGGGTACTTCTGCAACGAATGTTTATGCACATATTTACCATATGTCTGCTTTTACACCAAATCTATACCACTTATAGTATAAACATGTATCCATCATAAGGACTTTATTTTAACGTTTGCTTGTCATTAAACATAATAATTAAAAGTAAAATGATCAAAACCAAATATATTAGCAACGCATCGAAACATTTATAGGTAACAAACATATAAGTTGGAACCATGATATTCAACTCACTTGGGAATGGATCAATAACAACATTATTTTTACTTATTTTCATTCGTAAATATAAGTATCAATCAATAATAGCAGCCAGTAGGGGAAAAAAAGAGAGAGTAAGTATAAGTATCAATTAACCAAGTCTCACAAATATCTAGCAAAATGGTCCAAACTATCCCTAAGAGACATTTCATCGAACACTTTATAGGCTTCACAAATTCATCCCTAACTAATAACAAAACCATTGTATTTTTCCATTATTCACCAACATGGGATTAAGTGTATCATCAACAAGAGAATTGGTTCAAATCTAATGTTGGACTTGAGTTATGTTGTTTTTGATCATAATAAATAACAAGTTGTTGAGGACAAAGTTGTTTTAGCATCATTGAAAAGGAATGACCTTTTTTTTATTGTTAGGATTTGTATGGTAAAGTTACATTCAATTTTGGATCAGTTCATTCCTCCCCTGAGAATTTATAGGATTTGATTAATAAAATAATTTAATTAAACATATTTATGCTAAATTGACATTTCAAAATAAAACTATTAACTTAATTCATCGCAGAATGTCGAAGTGGTGACTACTTTTTGATGGCAGAAACGAATTCCTCTAGGAGGAATGTGGGAAAATTCTACTTAATGAAGAACAAATCGATGCAGAACAAATTTTAATATCATCTAAACTACCTCTCTTTCTTTATTATCTGTTTCTCATTTTTTCTTGCGAAGCTATTATAAAAACATCTGATTGTATCTACTATATATATGTTGTGTAAAACTTTCTCAAATGTTTAAGAGAACATAGATGGAAATGGAGGCGATGGCGACGTCCCGATGGTCCATACAGGATTAGGGAAATCAGTTGTTTTGGAATAGTATCCTCGATTGCAAAAACTATGTTTGTTCATTGTGATGATGATGGAGTCATTCAATCGGATATGCATATGTTCAAAATTGGGTTCCTTATATCGTTTGATTTAGCTTGGATTATTCTATACTATTTGCTCATTAGGTGAAATGTATGGTACATGATTCATCTAATATAGTGATCCATACTGTATCTAGGAAATCATTCACTGTATTTACTACAAATTTAGTTAAAGTAAATAAGTTGTTGGAAGAGGGTGTCAATATACCAACACCTGAGGGAAGATCTTTGATTGTTTCAATTTATGGCTTAGAACGTGCAAGGAGCCTTCTTGGGAAACCCTTTACCTTTTCTACCGAGTCTAATTTCACTTGGAATTCAAAAAAATAATTATTTCTTTTATTTTTTAATGAAATATTAGGTGTGAAAATTTATCTATTATTTTGTCTAAAAGAATTGTTAAACTTCTAATTAAAATCTTGTAGTACTTATCATATATCATTATATTATATTGATTATCATATTCTAATATTTATATGTATTATTATTTTATTGTTAATAAATATTAATGATTAAGAATATTAGTCAACTTAAATTTATGATATGAGTGAGTGCTGCCTCATATGTCTGAAACAACTACAACGTTTCATTCCAATTATTTTCTTTCCTTCATGGAACATGCCATATAAAACAACATTCCTGTTTATCCCAAGTTTCCATGTCACAAGTTATGAGTACGTAACAATGTTAATTCTAATTCATGGAAAGACCTTTTCAGCAATCTGTGAGCTATAACCTTAAGATTGCACTAAAATTTCAATGAGCAAAAAAATTAAAAAAGAATGATATAATCTAGTAAATAACATGACCTTGGAATATCATATTTGACTCATTTACAACTGGTTTTTTGTTGTACAAACTTGGAATTGGCTGCTATGACAATTGTATACTGATAAATTTGAACTCAATAGGGTATGTCTTCATTTTCCATTTTGAATATTAGTTATATCAAATATTTCACCTCCATTATAAATTAACATTAATGAAAGTGTTAGGCAGTTGCTAATGCTAATACTATGTTTATATTAACTTTGTAGAGATATGATGGGCAGGTTCAGAAAAGATTCTATTGGGAAATATTTCATATGATTGTATATGTCAATATTAGTCAGGAGATGAGTTTTGTATATAATTAGTTTGTGTTAGTTTAGGTAACTTGGTATTGTCTTTCCATACAAGTAGAATAGGCTACATCATACGAGTTGTATATATATTAATCACTTTTAGAAATAATAGGTAAGATACAAATTTCCCAAATTTATTCATGGTATTAGAGCAACTTAGTCTTTAACTCAAAATGAACAACTGATTTTTAGTCACCATGTGATTGAGCCCAACTTTACATTATTAATTGGTTGCATTTTCATAACTATTAGAGTACTTCTTGACTCTAATTGATGCTTTTTGCGCTTAAATTGGTTCCCTATATTGAGCTCATATGAATTGCAATTTGTTAGTAAAATTGTT
>JANZLX010000212.1:15865544-15883858 GCA_025531955.1 Erythroxylum orinocense
AAACTGTTTGGTTCCATGTTTGTGAGGCATGTCACTTCTTGGATCACTTATTTGATCAAAGCTCGAGGCTTTGAACTTATCTCACAGCATTTGGTGCAAAGCGAAATGGATTGATAGTTACTATTTGTTCATGGAAAATGAGTTGATTCATTTGTTAAGTGCATTGGGTACTTGTACTATAGTTTGAAATGGTCCTCTTTCGGGCCTAATCTTATACCTGCAGAAGTGGTTGGACGTCTCTTTCAGTATAAGGACGTCGATACTTAAATGTTGAAGAGAAAGGAGATGAACAGAATAAAATGTAAACCTTTTTTCTTACTGTTGTATTATTTATGTGTAATATATATACAATTGAAAAGGTTCTAGACTATTCACTATGCAGAGGTACAAGATATTATTCTCTGTTATAACCGAAAATGGTTATGTACAGCTGTAAGGTTGTTGCTGAGGGTTAGTCTTCGGTGGTGGCAAGTGCAGAGGGAGACGCACGCTGTCTGGAGAGGAGCTAATGAGAGTGGGCCCAGGGTAAGGCATTTGGCCCAATAGCTTGGACGAAGCATCGATGTCTTGTATGGCAGAGTCCTTTACACCCCCACTCAAACGAAACCTAGGATTGGGAACTAGGTTGAGTTTGAAAGCCAGTTCCTGAAAGCGTGCGGCAGAGAGAGGTTTAGTGAGCAAGTAGGCGAGCTGATCAGCGGTGGGAACGTATCGCACCTCCAGAAGACTTGCGGCGATTTTGTCGCGCACAAAGTGGACATCGATCTCTATGTGCTTGGTGCGGGCGTGAAATACTGGATTTTGAGAGAGAGAGAGCAAGCGCCGTTGTTATCACACCAAAGAACAGGCGATCGAGGAGGTGGAAACCCAAGCTCAGAGAGAAGGGAGGTTAACCAGAGGATCTCGGTAGAGAGCTAAGAGAGACCACGGTACTCGGCCTCTATGCTAGAGCGCGCAACTACCGTCTGTTTCTTGGAGTTTCAGAAGACGAGGTTGCCGCCAAGGAAGACACAGCCACCGCTGGTGGACTTGCGATCGTCGGGAGAGCTAGCCCAGTCAGAGTCGTTGAAAGCCTGAAGATCAAGGAGAGAGGACGACGGCCGGAATAGTAACCCGAGATCAGAGGTGCCTTTCAGGTAACGGAGTACTCTTTTCAGGGCAACCCAGTGAGGAGTGAGGGGAGCCGAGAGAAACTGACTAAGTTTATTAACCACAAAACTAATGTCAGGGCGTTTATTGCAGAGGTACTGGAGAGCACCGACGAGGTTACGATACAGAGAAGGATTGTCAAAGGGCACTCCGTCATGGCGAGAGAGTCTAATCCCGGTAGCGGCTGGAGTGGAACAAGGTTTACAAAGCAGCATATTAGCCTGGGTAAGTATACTCCGAATGTATCCATTCTGAGATAGAAATAAGCCTGTATTGTTTCTGTAAACCTCAAAACCCAAGAAGTAATGTAAATCCCCTAATGTTTTGAGAGCAAATTGTGTACTGAGTTTTGCAATGATTGAATGTATATGTGATTGGTTGTTGCCTGTAATGAGAATGTCATCCACATAAACCAGTAGGATCAGGACAGTGCCATTGGTGTTTAGGTAGAATAGAGAGGTGTCTACCTTAGAGTTGTGAAAACCCCATTGGAGAAGAGCAGAACGAAGTTTATGATACCAGGCCCTTGGGGCCTGCTTTAGGCCATAAAGTGCTTTAGAGAGTTTGCAGACATGGTGAGGGAGAGAGGGATTTTCAAAACCTTGAGGTTGAGTAATGTAGATAAGTTCTTGAAGGTCACCGTTGAGAAAGGCATTGTTACTGTCAATCTGCTGAATACACCAATTGTAAGAGGCAACAAGGGAGAGGACAACTTTAATGGTTGAGGCCTTAACCACAGGAGAGTAGGTGTCTAGAAAGTCAATACCAGGGGTTTGGGAAAAGCCTTTGGCTACAAGGCGGGCTTTGTGTTTGGAAATAGTGCCATCAGCATTAAACTTGGTTCAAAAAACCCATTTGGTACTGAGGATGTGCATAAAGGGATCATAGGGGACTAAGGTCCATGTCTGGTTTTTCTGGAGAGCAGAAAGTTCATCACACATGGCATTATACCAGACTGGACTGCGAAGGGCTTGGGTGACAGTGGCAGGTTCTGAGGAGGGAATAGAATGAAGAGAGGTAGAATGGATTTTAGGTTTGAAAATGCCGCTTTTAGATCTGATTTGCATAGGGTGGGTAGAGGTCAGAAGGGAGGAGGGGAAGAGGAAGTGGGTAACATAGGTGGGGAAGAAGAAGTGTTAGGAATAGTAAAAATAGGAGAAGGAGGGAATACCTGATGATGTGCTGTGGAGGAAGAAGTTATAAGAGACAATTCTTGCACAGGAGAGCTGCTGGAGGATGGCCTTGGATGGAGAAACTGGTGTGGAGAAACAGCAGATTGGAAAATGGATAGTGGTAGACTAGGAGAGGAAGAAGAGGCTGAGGAGGGGTTGGAGGGAAAAAGAGTAGGATAAGGGAACTCAAGCTCATTGAATTCAACATGCCTAGAGATATGAATTTTTCCCTTGCTGGTGAGACATTTATATCCTTTATGAAACGGGCTATAGCCTAGGAAGATACATTTTGTGGTGTGAAAGTTAAATTTGTGAGGGGAATAGAAACGAAGGTATGGAAAGCATGAGCAGCCAAAGGTTTTAAGATAGGTGTAGTTGGGTTGTTTGTGGTATAAAAGTTCAAAGGGGGAGAGGTGTTGTAATTTGGCAGATGGTAGGTTGTTTATAAGGAAAGTGGTTGCGGTGAAAGCCTCAAGCCAAAACCGCAAGGGTAGATTGGCATGAGCTAAAAGGGTAAGTCCTGTTTCGGTGATATGACGGTGTTTTCTTTCAGCTATGCCATTTTGCTGGTGGGTGTAGGGGTAGCTGAAGCGTGTTTGGATCCTATGCTTAGTTAGAAAGGGTAAGAAGGCTTTGAATTCCCCACCCATGTCTGTATGGAAAGCTTTTATCTTTCTGTTTAGTTGAAGCTCAATGAAGTTTTTAAATTGAATAAAGGTTGCAAGAGCTTCGGATTTAAGTTTCAGTGGATAAAACCACGTGAATCTAGTGCAAACATCCACAAATATGATATAATACCTATGGACTTCAGTTGACAACAAAGGGGAAGGACCCCAAATGTCTGAGTAGACAATTTCCAAAGGATATTTGGCAGAGATATCATGATTTTGAAATGGTAGTTTATGAAGCTTGCCCTGTTTGCATGAATCACATAATTTCAAATCTTTGGTACTAAGATGAATTTTCATTAAATTAAGAACTTGTTTCAATACATTTGGTGATGGATGACCAAGTTTGGCATGCCAAACATTAATATCATTAGTAGAGAGTTGAGTAGAGAAGGTTTGTGGGGAAAGGACTAGGCTGGAAGAATTCGGAGGAGAGGATGGCAATGGACTGTTCTTGAGCTGGGTGATATGTTGAGTTTGGGGTGGAACATCAAGGCTGTAGAGGCCACCCCGAAACATCCCTTTGAGAAGAATTGTCCCTGTGGCCTTGTCCTTGAACAAACACATTGTGTCAGAAAATTACACAATAACATTGTTGTCTTTTGTAATTTTAGAAATGCTTAACAGATTTTTAGTGATACTTGGAACATGAAGTATTTGATGTAAAGATAATGGTGTGTGTTTATTGTCTTTGAATTGAATGTAAGATGAGCCAATATGTGTAATAGGAAGAGAATTTCCATTACCTACTGTGATGTGGTCATTACCAGTATAGTCTGAACCAATAGAAAGATTATTAAGGTCAGCAGTAACATGGTTTGTAGCTCCAGAGTCAACATACCAGGTAGAGGCACTAGGTTGGTCAGTACCAGCATTTGTTTGAGCTAGGAAAGTTTATGGTGGTCCATTGTATGTATGTGACTATCCAGTATTGTATGTGTGAGGCTGTCTAGTAGGTTGAGAGTGATGCTGTGTGAATGAATTTGATTGCCTCGTTGGCTGAGTTCCATGCCATGACTTGTCAAATCGCTTGTAGCACCAAAGTGCATCATGACCTGGTTTTTGGCATAGTTGGCAGTATAGTCTATTTGCACCAGTCCAACGTCCTCTGCCACGACCACCCCTTCCCTAGAAGTATGACTTCCTTGATTTCTGGTTTGAGTGTGATTTCTGTTAAAAGATGCAAGATTGACTGAAGGAAAAGAAATGGTTATAGTGTGAGATGCAGTATTTAGTTGTTCAAGTCTAGTTTCATGCATCATAAGACTATATTGCACATCTTGCAGAGTTGCATTCTTCATTGTATGAGTGAGGAGAACTACAACTGGATCATAATCATGGCCTAGGCCATTTAAAGCACTGAGGATAAGCTCATGATCTGAAACTGCATGTCCTGCTACCATGAGAGCATCTCCAATTGATTTTATCTTCTGCATGTAATCTGAAATTGTCTGTGAGCCTTTTTGAATCGTTGACAGTTGTTGTTTTAATTGTAGGACCCGAACCATTGATGTTTGTGCATACAGATTTTCAAGTATTTTTCAGCATTCAAGAGAGGTGGAGGATTGATTTACCTGACCTACTACATCCTCACCTATAGTTGAAAGGAGCCAGCAAAGAAGTAACTGATCTGATCTGCGTCATAAACGATATTATGGATTTACAATAGTTTGGGGATCTTCTACTGATGTTGCTGATGGTTCTGTGATGACTTGTGGTGGTGGAGATACATCTGATGAAATGAAGTCTTCCAATTTAAGGGCTCGAATAGTTGCTATCAGTTGTGCCCTTCAGTTGATGAAATTGGTTCTATCTAATTTGATTGGTAAGTTGAAGTTGAGTGTTTTTGCCAAAGCTGGAAAATCTAGAAGAGGGTTGGAGATCTGTGATTACCGAGTTTGATGGGAGGTTGAAGATAAATCTTGAGCCATTGTGACGTTGGTCAGCATGGAGGCTCTGATACCATGAAGAGAAAGGAGACGAACAGAATAAAATGTAAACCTTTCTTCTTCCTATTGTATTATTTGTGTGTAATATATATACAATTTAAAAGGTTCTAGACTATTCACTATTCAGAGGTACAAGATATTATTCTCTGTTATAACCGAAAATGGTTATGTACAGCTGTGAGGTTGTTGCTGAGGGTTAGTCTTCGGTGGTGGCAAGTGCAGAGGGAGATGCACGCTGTCTGGAGAGGAGCCAATGAGAGTGGGCCCAGTGTAAGGCATTTGGCCTAATAGTTTGGACGTGGACTTGGACGAAGCATCAGTGTCTTATAGGGCAGAGTCCTTTACAAATGCATGCTTGACAGTAATTTGGCAGATGTGAAAACGCTTACCTTTTCTAGAAGTGCAATTTTTTTCTAGGTTGACAATTTCAATCCAATTTAGCCTGTGTTTGGTTCAGCTTTTGGAGACTCCAAAAGTACTTGTTTTCACCGCAAAAGTTATTTTCAAGAAAAAATAGGTGTTTGGCTGCAAACTTTAAAAGCACTTTTTAAGTAGAAATAACTTTTGAAAAAGCTAAAATACAGCTTTTTCAAAAGCTAAAATTTGAAGCTTTTCAAAAATTATAGCCTTTTCGGGAAGCTGTTTTTTAATTTTATTCCGTCACTTACGTATTAAACAAATAGTCTGTTCTCCTCTTGGGTCTTTTCTAAAACCTATAGCCGACTCTCGATTTTGCTTCTACTCACGTATCCCTCTCGTCTTCAGGTTGGTTCATCTTATATGTTTTTTTTGTACTAAAAAGTTATGTTTTTGCACGTCTGTGTTAACAACGCAGATGTCTGCGTTGTGGGTTATCTATAATGCTAACTTCTCTTTGGTTTTATTCCATTTTTTCTTTCCTTGTTGTTGGCTGTAGACAGAGTATTTAGTCCCGATTGCTCTACAAGGCAAGTGTACGAGCAAGGAGCCAAGGAGGTCACTCTTTCTGGTGTCAATGGTATAAATTGTAAGTACATATCTTTTTATTAGCTCAATTTGTTTCTTGTACTTCACTCTGAGCTCCATCTTTACCTTTATTTGCTAAACCTTATTAGTTTCCTTATACGTGTATAAACTTCTATAGTGATTGTGGTTATGCTTTTATATGTCCTTATACTTGTTAAATTCATTGTTATATGCAGTGGGGATTTTGTTGTTGATAGAAAATGTCAATACCAAGCCAAGATATTCAAAGTGGGGATAAATTGAAAAAAAGGATTAAAGCGGAGTGGAATGATAAAACTCTTGAAATTTTAATCAAAATTTTTGTGGAAGAGACATTAGCTAGAAATCGACCAAATGGTCACTTTAACAAGATTGGATGAAACAATATAGGTTCAAAGTTTACTCATGAAACTAAGAAGAACTATGAATACAAACAATTTAAGAATAAATGGGATGGATTGAAAAAGGATTTACAGCTTTGGACAAATTTAGTAGGTAAGGAAACTAGACTAGGATGGGATCTTACTAATCAAACTATTGATGCAAGTGACGAATGGTGGGAAAAGAAATTGAAGGTATGCATTTAAGCTTTAGATTTATAATGTTCTAATGTTACTTGATCGTTTAATAACTTAAACAATATTATTGTAGGAAAACCACAAGGTTGCCAAATTCCGAACTAAAGGTTTGAAACATATTGAACAACAGAATATTTTATTTAAAGATGTTGCAGCTACAAAGAGCTTGGGCACCTTCTTCAGGTTTTGTACCAAATGATTTTTATGTGTCGTCTAGAGAAAGCCTAGTTGATACTGATCTTGATGATAACTTTTTTGAGGACTTTACTTTCAATCAAGAAATTGGAAATATTAATAATGAGATTGGTTCATCAACTCCAATTCTAGGAACTTCTATAAAAGGAAAAGGAAAAAAAAGAAAGAAACATGATACTAGAACAGGGGCAACAGAAAGGTTATGTAAACATTTGGACTGTATATGTGATGTAGTATAGAGTAGAACTTCAGTAACCTCTATTAAAAGAGATGAACCTGATTGTAGCATTTCTGAGGTGATGGACATCTTACAAAGTATAAATAAAATAGAAAGGGGAGGTGAACTGTTTATGTTAGCTACCAAATTATTTTTGAAGAAGGAAAATAGAGAGATGTTTGTTGAACTTAAGGATGTTGATCTTCAAATCGAATGGCTTAAGAAAATGAAATGATTGTGATTTTTGTAATAAATTAAACATGTATTTAGTTACTAATATTGGACTACTTGTAATGAGTAGTATTGGAATTCGCTACTTGTAATGTGTCGTATTGGATTTCTATTTGGTTAATTTTGTTGTAATGAATTACTTTATTATTATTGTGTTATGATTATTGCTATATTACCTTGTTATACATATTATTATTTTTATATATTTTTATACAAATGTCATCTTCTGATAATGATTCCGATAATGATCATTAATATAATGAAGAGATTGAAAAAGATATTTTGCATATGGTTCAAACTGGAGTAGCACTAACCATAGACCATTATATTAAATATTATATTAAAAACTATGTAGAACATCCCCTCACACTGGATGAATGTTTGTAATGGAGATGCTTAATGGTCATAGAGATAGATGTCATCAACAATTTAGAATGGAGAAGGACGTTTTTATTAAAGATTGCATTGGAGCAACTGATGGAACACATATACTAGTTGTAGCTCCAAGGTCCAATCAAATAAAATATATTGAGAGAAAAGACATTCCTACGCAAAATGTAATGGTTGTATGTGATTTTGATATGTGCTTTACTTTTGCTTGGGGTGGTTGGGAAGGCATAGCACATGATGCTCGAATTTTTATGGAGGCTTTGCGTAATGTTATATTACACTTCCCTCATCCACCTAGAGGTTTGTGACGGATAACTTTATATTTTTTTATTTATTCTTAATAATTCAGTACTTCTTTATTTATTTATTTTTTAATTTAGAATAGAGGAAAATATTATTTGGTAGATGTAGGATATCCTTACATGCAAGGTTATTTAGGACCATATAAAGGTGAGAGGTATCATCTTCCTAATTTTCGACGTGCTGGTCTTCCAAGAGTGAAGAAAGAAATATTCAATCATGCACATTCTTTTGTAAGATGCACAATTGAAAGAACATTTAGCGTTTGAAAAAATAGGTGAAAAATTTTACATCAAATGCCCAATTTTCCTTTTCCAAAGCAAGTTAAAATTGTAATCGCTTCAGTGGTCATTCATAATTTTATAAGGTTAAATGCTCAAACGGATGAAGAGTTTTCTCCCTATGATGAAGATGATGAATTACTTCCTATAAATGAAGAAATCAATAAAAATGAAGACATTGAAGAAAATCATTTAGACGAGCCATAAAATAATGAGATGAATGATGCAAGGAAACATATTGCAAATTTTCTTGTATTACAATAAAATGTATAATTTATTATGTATTTAATTATTTACTCAACTTGAATATTTATTTTGGGATTATGATATTATTTAGTTTTTTATATGTTAGTTTTTTATATGTTTAATATTTATTTTTCATATTAGTTTTATTTCTTACAAGAAAATGAGACATCTCTTTAAATAATTTCCTACAAGATGGTTATCTAAGAAATAGGTAACCGTAAGGTGTAAATGAGACATCTCTTATAGTGGTGTGAATTAAACCTCGGAGTCTATAGCAGTGTCTGCATGATACATGTATCAATTTGAAGTCATTCAAAACATGAAATTATTGATGCCACTTTTTAAATGGAAGTGAATTTGTCAAACAATTGTAAAGTGAATGTAAACTCATTCCATTCATGAAAGACCTAATAGTAGTTGAATTCTTTCAAATCAAATGTAAACCTAATATATTGTGCTTTGCATATTGTTTGATATACTTTAAATATTATTTATATGCATAAATAATTTTTATCACAAAATAAAATGTAGTTAAAATTAATAAAAGTGCTTTTATTTTTATGTTACCAAATAGTCTACTCTATGAAGCTCTTTCAAAAAAATCTATTTTTTAATTGACAGCCAAACAGTCAACTGACTTCTTAGAAAAGCTCTTCTAAAAAAAGCTCTATTGACAAAAGTTATACTGATATAAGCCCATCCAAACAATCACTATATGTGCTTTTATTGTTACAAAATACAAAAGTGAATTTTATAATCCTCAACAATTGCAAGGAAAATTACATATGCTTCAACAGCTTTTCATCATTTGTAGAATTAGAAGTCAATGTCAAGTTTCTTCACATTAGCTCTATAACCTTTATCCAAGTCCTTTGAAAATATAACATAAAGTACTGCATGCATTCTAGCTTCTTGACAGATAGTTACAATCTGTGAGCAGATATCCAGTTATGATGAAGACAAGATTCCATTCAATATTAGATATTATGGTAGATATATTTAGCACTGAGAGGTTAAAATTAAAATTTGAGAATTATTACAAACAAATATTTGTTAAGATAAATATAAGAGGTGCATGGTTCATTTTGTTCATACCACATGCTTCATTTTGTTCATACCACATACTTCTTACAAGCTAATCTATTAGTGTCCAAAACTAATGAAAATGTTGTAGTTTTTTTTTTCTCACGTTGTTCACATTCACTAATAAAAAGATTGATAACCACATACAATAATCACACAATAACTACACAATATGAAGAGAAACCCAACTAACCTCAGCACTAATTTTATCAAGCCGAGAAACATAATCTTCCAAGTTCATCTTATTGCTTAGATTCATTGTAGAAGTGCAAACCTATAGAAAGAAAATTAATAATTTCATAATCCCAAGTCTACATAATCTCAAAGCTGTATAAAAGCATAAAATTAGCTAAGAAAAGTCAAAAAGCAAATCCTTTTATTACTTTAGCTGTAACTTAACTAACCAAATATTTTTGGAGGCAATAATCACAGACCTTTTAATAAACTAAAGCAGTTCTTCAGAGTAACATGACTCACTAAATGTCCCTAGGTGAAGGTCCTTATTCCCTATAACCCTACCAATCCTAGCTTGCCATCTTCCATGTTAATGATGCCGTATCGAAACATAAAGATTCAGTAGTTCCTAGTATTGCATCCCTAAGTAGCTATTTAATCAATGTTGTGCTAGTTATCTAAAGCCACACTAGACCTAATTTTAATTTCCCATTTTCTAGTTTTTGGTCATGCATAATGGATAGTTCGTTTAGCCAATATAGCAACTATTTCTTGGTCTTTGTTTCCTTGAAAACTAAACTGCTAGATGACTTCCACAAACCAACCTCTGTACTAAACAGTTTTTCATACAACCAAGAGTGATGCTTTGGTAATAGTATGACTAGAAGGAACATTGGTTGAGGGAATCTTGCACTTATTCTATTGTTAGGAGTTACCTCTTTTTGTCCATTTTCAATTTTATAAACGTGGGAATTTAAAATGAGAATATATAACAAATTATAGCTTGCAAGTCTTGGGGACATTACCCTATAATGGTTATAAAAAATTTATAGCACCTTAATCCTTAACCAATTAAGATTCAGATATGTCAATTTTGAATCAAATTAATATTCACTATAGATAACTAAATCTTTAGGAATACCTAGAACATTATATAGTTTAAATTAATTCTTCTAAGATTGATAATTCAACTTGAATTCAGCAACAAATGCTAGGTTTTCCTAATATGGCTCAATGTTTAGAATTATATCAACATACCATGAACACCAATAAATTCTATCATAGTATTGCAAGATTTAATTGCTTAAGAAGTTCTAGTTAAGGATTCCATTATTAAGAGACATAAAATCCCACTAATATATTGATCATTAGTAGGCTCCTCATTATAACTGATTCATAGTTCAGCATATAACAAACATTTATCCCTAATAAAATTATGCAATAATAGTAAATGAGACTAAGCCACAATGATAATTACTAAACTATGTAGTTAATTGTGGAAATCACTAATCCTATCATGTGTAGGCAACCATAAGAACTAATTATTTAAATCATATAAGCACAATTAAAGATGAACAACTAATGCTACAAATAGATACAGGAAAACTTCACAAGCTGACCACTCATCTAAACAACTGGACTCATAATCATAGCAACTTAACAGGTTGAGTCACTTACATTTTCTGAAAACTTTGGGCTGAGAATCTTGGCTATCAAGGATCTAAAAAATGGGGCAACTTGAAAAGGAGAGCTGAACTCCATACTAGATGAGGCAGAGACCACTACATCATTGTTTGTTGGCTCATAACAAGATGGGAAGACCTCCACTGCAGCAACATTCAATTATGATACTATGAAATTCTATCCACCTATAGCAAGTAATGCTTTAAGGGTCATTAAATCACATATAAATGTTAAATACCTTTAGCATTGCTTGTCTTGGAAATGATTCCTTTCTCACTTTCACCTTTACTATTTTGCTCTTCATTGAGAATTGACTGCAACTTAGTTTCAATGTCCTTTTGTAGTGAACCAATATTAGTATGAGCTTCCTCTGTTTTCTTAGGTGTGGTATATGACATTAGATTTGATCCTTAACTATACTCTGAGGTGGATGGAGACTCATATAGATCTGAATGCCTACATATTTAAATGACAAGACAAACTTTCTATAAAGTATAAATCCTTGACCTGATCATAACATCTTCTTTTTTCTTACCTCCATGATGGGTGATTTCCATCATTAATGCTTCTCAAGTCCTCTATCAAGTCTTTAAAATATTCAAATTGAAAATCACTATCAAGGATACCTTATATAAGGCTATCATTTTCTTTGCTTCGATTATGGAAATCTTAGAGAACCGGAAGTATACATGTTTTAATATGAGGACATACAGAGCCTATGTGCACCAAATAAGTCTAATAAAAGACAACATTTTGAGTACTGCTATATGTACTTGTTAGGACAACATCGTAGGAAACACAATATGTTGAAAAGTGCTATGCAACTAGAACGTGATATACCTTCCAAGTTCAGACTTTGTTCTGTATTCTCAACATTGACTTTTACTGCAAGTGAGCTTAGAAGTTCTACTTGTTACTTCAGAGAAGTTATCTAATGATCATCCTTCTTGAGAAAAGTTCCTTAATGTTTATTATTTTAAGCTGTTGATAAAGAGCATGCATACAATTTAAGAATTGTCATGAGATTGAAAAATAATGAAAACAGGCTAAATTGATCAAGATAGAGCACTTTCAAAAATAGGAAGTATCCATTTTAGGAACCTCCCATTTGTGTAGTTTTCTAAAAGTAACTTGGGTAGGAAAACTAACCAAATAAGATTTGTTTAAATTGACTTGCCATTAAAGGAAACCTCATTAGCATTAATCATCAACCTCACTGAACAAAGAATATAACTGGCAAACAATGCTAAATGCAAAAATCTCATATATATTGATTGTACTAGGTGATGTGAGGAGATTGATAAAAAGGAAGGGAATAAAAACAATATAAATCAGAAAGAACAAGTTGATTGGACAGATTGAACAAAATTCTTCTCCCTTTACCTTCTACCTTCTACGTTCTTCTTATTTTTTACTTATGGCTAACGAATGTCCATGCATCTCAACCTTGAGGAACAACACTACCTAACAACTGTGAGTTAGCAATGATCACAATGAAGTAAGCTTTTGAAGCTCTAACAAGAGAGGCATTACCAATCGCATTGATTTTGCAAGATTTGAACACCAATCCATTAGAATAAGAAGCAAAACGTAGCATACAAATGGGTATTAGATTAAGAAGCAACAAGGCAAGAATCCAATAAAACAAAAACCAAGAAGAATCAATCAATCATAGAAAATGAAATCCAAAAAGAGGCATAAAATTGAGGAAAATAGCTTTTTATGTGCCAATCACATACTTTGATTATCGAAAAAGACAGAACCAAGATTTTCAAATACCCAAACAGAAATTAAAATACCTTATTTTAGAGGAAATCGAAGTACTACATTGACCAAAAAATGAGGAATGAATTCAAAATATTGTTTTTCAAAAGAATGAGAGAAAGAGACAGAGAAAAGAGAAACAAAAATTGAAGTGCAGATCGAGAAGCTATGTCTAAAAGAAAAGAGAACCAAAAAAAAGATAGAGTTGTGTATGTGTGTGTTTTGAGGAGAATATGAGAGAGATTGAAAATGAAAGAAGAAACGATAAAAAGGTAAAAGCAATGCCAAAAATAAAATGTAAGCTGGAGTGCGAGGGAGAGACGTTGGTAATTGGGTAGGATAATGTTGATTTTTTATTTTTCCTTTGGTTGATTGCTCAAACACACGTTTACATTTGCAAAAGAGTAAATGTATGTGCAATCAAATATCCAACTCAAAAGATGAATTAACCCAATAAGGTAATAGAACAAAAAAAATGATAAAAAGACAATGAAAACTTTTACAGAGGAGATTGGGTGGCTAGAGAGCATTCATGACTCACATTGTCGCCCCTTGGTGGGCTTTGTCAGTGGAGAGCTCAAAGGCATGACCAACATCGATGGATGATGACCGGTTGCTAGAAAAGCTGGTATCAAAATTGTGGGAAAAATGGAGATGGTGGTGATCTGATCTGAGTTGTGAGTTCATCAACTTAGTGGGTTGAGGTTGCGTTAAGCCTTTTATTTTGTTTATGTTTTTTTTCCACTTAAAAAACATGTGTATAACAAAGTGATGTTAATTAATTTCTGCTTAAATAATATAATATAATATTCAACTATAGCAACAATTCTAAATGTTGCATACATAAATTTTTTTTGCAACATTTTTTTAAATTTTGTTGTCTTTTCTTATATATAACAACAAATTATTATTTTAGTTGCTTTTTAATATTATTAACGGCAACACTATAAAAATTGTTACATTATATTAATTTTTAGCAATACATTTTTAAAATGTTGCAAACATTTAGTTGCCTAAAGTACTTTTTGCTATATGTGGTTATTAGGCGGGTTTTGTGATCTGATTCGAAGTTGCTATAAATGGAAGCTCTGATCATTGATGACGTGTGTATTATGTGGATAGTTTGTCCACATAATGGCCACATAAAAAGTTTTAGTCCCTTTGTCGCATAACAAGTTAGGTTTTGTCCGAATAATCTTTGGACTTCTCATATAGTGGGATATCACCTTTTGTGATTTTACCAACGTGTCGAAGGTTTAGGGTCATACCTTAACCAGCCACACAAATCTTATAACAAGATTTATTAATTAATTAAGTTCAAATCATTCATTGGAATTCATAAACTTTTCGAGAACGTTACTTTCCATGATCCTGTGAGCAAGCTGCCTCCGAAGACGGTAATAGAAGACAATAAGATTTGGTGAATTAAGAAACGAAAGAGAAATTTGAGGTAGACTTGCCCCTTAGAAAACTTTTTGCACTCCCATGTAACAACAGTGAAGTCTTTAATGCTGTAGATCACTGTTGCACCTGCTCTGTTAATGACCTATCAATAGTGTGTCTACAATTCTAGCAATTTGTTTGATGTCATGTTTAAAGTAGTGTCGATTACAAGAAAAGTCATGAATGCAAAATCCTCTTTTACTTTCTTTGTGTTTCTCCAATATTTATAGGCCAATTTCAATTTATTTACTAAATTCCTATTAACCCTACAAAGTATATTTTATCTAATGATCCATATGATCATATAAGCTATATGACTTATAATTTATCTCCTCTTTAATGGAATTGTTAAGTTTAATAATAAATGTTAAAATAACTGTTAAGTTTAATAATAAATGTTTAAATATCTAACTCTTCAATTCATTGTAATCGTAAGTATATTGACAAAGGTTACCAAACATTACAAATCAATAAGCTCAATTCTACTTTTACTTGTTATTAATATCTTCATACTTGAATAGATCTGGAGAAGAAGAAATGCATTTTAACAATTTTTGACAAGGAAATTAAGACTATTTTAGTTAATCGTGAAGTAGCATTCTATTGATAATTAAAGTAGTGTCCCCACCAACTCATGCAATCAAGAATTAAATCGATCAGTTAAAATAATTAAATTCGAAAGTTTGTAAGATTGAAAATCTACCAAGTGGTAATGAAAAGTAGGGTTTTCGAGTTAATTCATAAAAGAAAAGGAAGAAAATGGGAGTTAGAGTTGGGGAATGTAGTGTTTAGTTAGAAGAATTGGCAGGATCCGGAAAGCATGGAGAAGCAAATAAGAGAGGCAAAAAGTGACCCACAAGAAGAGAAATTGTAGGGCATGAGATTTGGATTCGGCTATTTAGAGTAAATTAAAGAAGAGAAAAGAAAAAGGAAAAGAAGAAAATCCCCCACATGCTCTCCACATGGAGGTTTTAAAAGCTTGGCCTAGTGATGTACTTTCTTTCCCTCAAACATGATATCTTCCCTTAATCATTGGTTCTGTGCTTCTCTACATTTAACCTCTCTTACCCTTTTTATACATTTCCTTACGTCTTCACCGTTTAGCCATGATTCCTTCTCGAATTTGTAATGCATTAAGCACAACAAACAGGGAAATTATCTTAAACGTGAAAATTTGAAGAAGTTCATGCTGGATTTCGGGGATTGTGGCTGAGGTGGTGGTGCTCCCAATTCATCTATCAGCGCACTTTAATGCAAATACCTGAAACCATGCATGCATGTCGCAACTGATTCTCTCTTGATCAACTTTTTTTCGGCACACACAATTCAAATGTAATTCTGAGTTGCATTTTTTATATGCCAACTAAAAAAAGCTCTTTTGCATATGCGAAATCGATGTGAATCTGCACAATTGAAATCGATGGAAGCCAGAATTACCGTCATTTGTACCCCAACAGTTAATATTGTGGCATCATCTTTATATACGTATCCACATGAATTTCACCTAGACCAACTATTTTTCTTTTTACTTTTTTTAACAAACTCATTAGTATTCTCTGGATCACTGTACTGAGAGCGAAATATCTGAGATGTGGAAGACAACGAGGGAATTAGTTAGTGTGCATGGACAAAGAGGGACCATGAACATACACTTAGGTGAAGGGACAAAAGTGGGGAAAAATTCAGCCCATCTCAAGCTGGCCAGATCTTCTGGAAACTAAAGAAGAAGGGTCAAAACCTCCGTGATTCACGCGTAACCTTCCATTTTCTGATTTACAGGAGCAATTCAGTTCTACCCTATATATTATATAAACACTATTCTCCTGTGAAAAAATGAAAAATAAATAATATAATTTTTAAAATGGCTTTTGCCTTTGGGTCCACTTCTCGTACGTTCCGCACTTAGGCTTCTCAGTTTGGTACTAGCCTCTGCTCCATTTGTTTCTTAAAAGCAAGTGTTTTCGTGGTGATCAGATCTTCTGTCCAATTTTATTCTGTCTTATTCTGTTTTATGAAATCTTAGCTATTTATTTTGCAGGTTTTATGTGGGTCTCATACGAAACTTATATAAATAAACGGTTAAGATTTATTAAACACAATAAGACACCATAATATTGGATAGACTCTGAACTCTGGCGGGTGGGAAGTGTGGATCAAGTACAAACGAGTGTATTGAGGAGAAGGTAAAACTATTTGAAGTCGGCATGATCACACACACAAACGCATGTGAACACATGGATGGGACCCCTAATTGTCTACAGAAAGGTCTGCAGGACTAAATGGCGTAATGATGTTCATAGGTCTAAAAGTAGAGGCCTAGCCTCTTGCTGTCAACCCATGCAAGTCTCACTATTGGCTTTTTATAGCTACACCCATGGATACATGTGCACCTAATTTTGGCATCATTATCCTTGTTTTCTTGCTTGTCTTGTCTTTAATTCCACCGCTCTCTTTGGTGGGCCTTACCCTTACTTCTTGTTTCCTGTTTGATGGTTCACAAATTAAGTTCCAATACTCCTAATGAAACAGAACGTATATATGTATATCTGCGGTGATAATGTGTGTAGCTTCTAATAAGCAAAATCTAATCGAAAGTAGAGGTGCCTGATTGATGTAGTAGGAGCACCTAATGTTCAAATATGGAAGTGACGTGTGCCTACTCGCACAATTGGAATAGTAACACATGAAGAGTATGCTTGATACAAAATGGGATCTTTAATTTCTGTATAAGCATTTTCAGGGAATGGAGGTACTTGTAATAATGGAAATGCACATTGAAAGAGAGAGAGATATGGTTTAGTATATTGCGCCCTTCCATGTTTACAGCTGTTAGTCCATTTGGTTAGTTGATGACTTTTCTCTGTAATAATGCCCCTAGAATCAAGGCCATGGTCACCTCTACCTCACTCTGATTGAGGGATTGGAGTTAGAGAGATGCCCTCTTCCTCTCCGGAAACTGCAAATCTAAACTATTTGGATCATTAATACATCTAGGGTCTATCTGATATAGCTTATAGTGCAGCCCCATAGCATCAGGCTAAAGCCAAAATACAAATCAGCGGCCACAGTACTTGTAAAAGGGGTCCGTTTGGATTGTATCGAAGATTGCTGTTCTACTGGCAATAAAATAGGTGCAACTATTGGAAGGATGCATAGGACCTATTGGTGGGTTGTATTGTGAAATTTTTACTTTCTTTTAGTTTTATAATATATGAAAATTACAGATTTTTTTTAATTTTTTTTCATAATTTAATCTATTATTAGTTAAATATATACGATTTAATTATTTAATATCAGTTACTAATAAGAATTATAAGTAATATAACATAATTAGTTAATTTATAATTAATTTAAAAATAAAAATATTCATATTTATTTAATAAATATATATTTAAAATATCAAATATCAAATCTATAAAATTTAAAACATTTATTATGTGATAATTTTTAAATATAAAAATATTGATAAAATTAGTTTTAGTAATCAAAATGTATATTAACAAATAAAAATTATCTTATGATTAAAATTTTTGCTCCATTTAATTATTTATTTTAATGAAATAAACAAAAATAAAAAATAAAAATCACAACCTAGAAAAAAAAAAGAACCAAAACCACTCTTTTTAGTTCTTGAATATTTTTCCCGCCTATCACCGCAACTTCAGCAGCAACATTATTGGTAAATAGAGTGCACTGGTCCTACTCATGAGCAAAGCTGTATCTTTATTGGTATATGTAGTGCATTGTTTCTACTCCTGTGTATTAATTACGATGTTTGAAGGTCTTAATATTGTTAATAATTTCTTCTTAATATGGGCTAAGTATAGTTCTAAGGTATGTTGAAACCATCATGGCTTTACTTGGAATGATTTATAGGGAGGAGGGCAGTGCTTTCCATGTGAATTCAATTGACAAATGAGAACTTACTGTTTAACTTATAATTTCAGTTTCCCTTTGGTTCAGTCAGATTTTGCTGAACCGGAACATCGTTATTTTGATCCATGATTCCGAGTGATCTCGATTATC
>JANZLX010000212.1:15935367-15950865 GCA_025531955.1 Erythroxylum orinocense
TGGAATGTCTTAAGGTTTCCAATGCGATCGCTTTTCTAAGATTCATGCCTCGGATGTCGAAAATTCGTATTCGATTCTCTTTCATTTGCTTTGAACCGTTTGTTTATTCGCTTTCCGATTTCGATTTCCATTTTCGCTTTTGCTTCCGCTTCGTTTCGTTTATGATTTCTTTACTGTTTCGCTACCGCGATTTGCATTCGATTCGTTTTTCGCTTTGTCTCCGATTCAGTTCGGATTCAATTCTTTCGTGTGTTTGAGTTTTCGGATTAAGTAGTTGGGTTCCGGAAACGGGATCCAACAATAATTGTCCAATTAAATGTTTATTGCATAGAAAGCTTGTTAGTCAATAAAGTGGCCTAGCTTGAAAATTTTAATCAATTAGTTGTGATTTATTTCAATTGTTCAATATGATATGATGCTAAAACGACATAAAGGTTGAACTGAACAATTGAGATTATTAATTATAATGCTAGGAGGCCACCCAATGGTGGATCATTGCTTATAATTAATGACATTAAAGAGACTTTATCAACATATTTAGTTAATATGATTGTCTATCCAAAGATAACATGCATATTGACTGTAATATGATTGATTGTCCATTATAGTAAATTATATATATGCATCAGAATAGGTTACTACTATGTATTTAAATTTCACCCAAAGGAGAATTTAAATGCATAATCAAAGTTTATTAGTTAATTTGAATCCATTTAGGTTTACTCAAAGCATTAATGCATGGACTATATGTTGTATGTGCAGTATCTACTAGTTTGTTCGCCTTAGGCAATGGCTTGATTAAGTTCAATTGTCTGAACTATGGGATTGGTTCGAACAATCCAGATCCAACTAGGTGTAATGGATTTAGACTTGGCCATGTTTCAGATGTAAAGCCTGCAGCCATAACTGAGACTAGTTCTAAAGCTGATAAGTCTTATTATGAGGCTTGGGAACGGCCTAACAGGCTGAGCTTGAATTTAATGCGAATGACGATCGCAGAAAATGTCAAGCCATCAATGCCTAAAACGGATAATGCAAAGGAGTTCATGTTGAAGCTTAAAGAATACTCCCAATCTGATATAGCTGACAAGTTCATAGTAGGGACTTTAATGAGTGAGCTAATGACCAAGAAGTTTGATTGGAAACAGTGTTTTTTCATTATATAAACATAAGTACTATTATAGTTCTGGTACATTAATTGATTGTTTATATCGTTTCAATCTTGATGTTGATTTTGTTGAATCTCTATTTCATGTTGACCATATTATAGGAAGTAAACGTAGTGTACAAAATGAATGTTCTGCTTTTTTGTAGCATAAAAGATTAGGTCATATATCAAAGGAAAGGGTACAAAGGTTAGTTAAAAATGACATTTTACCTCCATTGGATTTTGTTGACTGGGATGTATGTGTGGATTGCATTAAAGGCAAGCAAACCAAACATATATCAAAGCATCCAACCACAAGAAGTAGCGCATTACTAGAATTAATACACTTTGACATCTGTGATCTTTTCGACGTTCCTTCTTGGGGCAGCGAAAAATATTTCATTACCTTTATTGATGACTTCTTACGATATGGTTATATTCATTTTTTGCATGGGAAGTCTCAGTCTATGGACATTATAGAGGTGTTCTTAATGAGATAGAAAGGCAGTTAAATAGAAAAGTAAAGAAAGTGAGATCTGATAGAGGTGATGAATATTATGAAAATTTTGATGAAAGTGGACAATATCCAGGTCCATTTGCAAAGTTTCTTGCAAGTCAAGAAATATGTGCGCAATACATAATGCCTAGTACACCACAAGAAGATGGTGTACTTGAAACGCAGAATCGTACTCTTATGGATATGGTTAGGAGTATGTTAAATTATAGTTCTATACCGTTATCATTGTGGATGCATGCATTAAAGACCGTTGCATATTTGCTTAATAGGATTCCTAGTAAAGCTGATCCTAAGACACCTTATGAACTGTGAATAGGAAGAAAACCTAGTTTATAATACCTTCACATTTGGGGTTGTCCGAAAAAAGTAAGATTGTATAATCCATATGAAAAGAAGCCTGATGTTAGAACTATTAGTGATTTTTTCATTAGCTATCCTAAAAAATCAAAGGGGTACATATTTTATTATCCTAACCATAATACGAGAATAGTTGAGTTTGGCAACGCTCGGTTCATTGAGAATGGTCAAATCAGTATTAGTGGAGACTCACGAAAAGTGGATATTCACAAGAATCGAGTAGAAACTACTCCAAGTCGAGTAGACACTACCGCATCAGATGTTATCCCACCGGTTGTTATTACTCTTGTTTCATCACAGATACGTAACATACCATAACAACAAATTAATGCTCCAATTCCACAAGTTGAACATATTAATGATAAACCAGCTAATGATGTTCAATTTACAAATGATCAAGTGATGCCACAAGAAGCAACATTACGAAGGTCTGTGAGGCCGAAAAGATCAGCTATTTCGGGTGACTATGAAGTTTATTCACTTGAATATGAATGTGACTTGAGCATTGATAAGGATCTAGTCTCGTTCAAACAAGCCATGAAATGTAACAATTCTAAAAATTGGTTCAATGCTATGAAAATAGAGTTGAAATCAATGGATGACAACAATTTCTGGGAATTAGTTAAGTTGTCGGAAGGTGCAAAGAAAGTGGGGTGCAAATGGTAAGACAAAACATGACTGACAAGACAACATTGAAAGGTTTAAAGCCAGACTTGTTGCCAAAGGTTATGCTTAAAAGGATGGTATTGACTAAAAAGAGACATTCTCTCTAGTTTCAAATAAAGACTCTTTAAGAATTATTATGGCATTAGTGGCTCATTATGATTTAGAGTTTCACCAAATGGACGTAAAGACCACCTTTCTAAATGGTGACTTAGAAGAAGAAGTGTATATGGATTAACCAGAAGGTTTTAAAACCACGGGAAAGGATAAGTTAGTGAGTAAATTAAAGAAGTCAATATATGGACTAAAACAAGCTTCTTAACAATGGTATCTTAAGTTTAATGATATCATTACGTCTTATGGTTTTGTAGATATACTGTTGATCGGTATATCTATATGAAGGTTAGTGGGAGCAAGTTCATTATATTAGTCCTATATGTTGATGATATCCTTCTTACTACTAATACTATGGTTTTGTTATATGATGTAAAGAATTTTCTTTCTAATAATTTCGAAATGAAAGATGTGGGTAAGGCATCCTATGTGATAGGAATAGAGATATTCTAGGATAGATCATAAGGATTGTTAGGATTGTCTTAGAAAGGTTATATCGAGAAAGTATTAGAAAGATTTCAAATGAAAAAAATGCTCCACAAGGATAGTTCTAATTCAGAAAGGGAACAAATTTAGTCTAATGCAATGTTCACGAAACGATTTGGAATGTAAAGACATGGAGTCTATTCCTTATACGTCAGTAGTTGGAAGCTTAATGTAAGCTCAATCATACACTAGGCCAGATATCAGTTTTGCTGTTGGAATACTAGGTCGATATCAAAGAAATCCTGGAATGGACCACTGAAACGTTGCAAAGAAAGTCCTTAGATACTTACAAGGCACGAAGGATTATATGCTCACATATAGAAAATCAACCCATCTCGAAGTGATAGGTTGCTTAAATTCAGACTATGCCGGTTGTGTAGACTTACGGAAATCTACATTCGGTTATATGTTCCTGTTAGCTAGAGGAGCAGTTTTGTGAAAAAGTGGAAAGTAGTCGATCATTGTTACTTCCACTATGGAGGTTGAATTGGTGGTGTGGTTTGAGGCCACGGTTCATGGATTGTGATTACGAAACTTTATCTTAGGTCTTGGTCTTGTCGACAGTATTACCAGACCGTTAAGAATTTATTGTGATAATTCCACAATCGTTTTCTTTTCAAAGAATGACAAATATTCAAAGGATGCGAAACACATAGATTTGAATTATTTGTCTGTGAAATAAGAAGTGCAAAAACATAAAGTATCAATTGAGCATATTGGTACTGATCTCATGATAGCAAATCCGTTAACTAAAGGCTTATCGCCCAAAACATTTATTGGTCATATTGAACAGATAGGCCGTATGGATAAGTCCTTGTTAGTATAAAAGTCTAACATATATACATATCATTGTCTTGCTCGAATTGTTATGATACTTGTGAATTCAATTACAGTCATATGTTTTTACTCACTTACTAGTTATCTATATTATGTTGTATACCATAATTATTATTTATAAGATAACAATTACAGAATTACCCACTTAAAGTTTCATGTGTTGAGTTAATTATGTGATATATGAAAGGAATCATGTTGTATAACTTGTGACCGTCATAATCCCATCATCTTAATTCACTTAAGGATGACTTGATCGATTCAATGTATTATGTGCACTTAAAGTTTTATTGTTAAATCACTAAGTCGTAACATGGGCCAAGTGGGAGATTGTTAGAATATTTAATGACCCATGTGATTTATAATTTGAGTCCTATGAAAAGCACCCAAGATGATAATTATTGGGTATTAAATAAAGGGATCTTAAATGGGTCAAAGACCCTTTCCCTCTCTCTTTCAATATAAACCAACATGATGGTTGGTTAAAATATAAATAAGCTTTAGAAACTTATGAAAGATAATCTTAACCATTGGAGAAACAGCTAAAAGTTTAAGAAGAAGAGAGGAAAGCTAGGAGCAGGGAGAATGGTGCACAATGGGTGTAACGGAATGAGTTCCATCTTGTTATGAGGAAAACCAAGGCAATGGTGTGGCCTATTCAAAAGAAGAGAAACATCCGATATGTAGACATTTTAAACGTCATAATACAACTATTATTGCTTGTGGAGCGAGCAGTGGAAAATCATAATAAAATTTTTAGGTTAGATTTTAGAGTTGTATATTGCTGTGAGGGGTAGTGTTTTTAATTTATAAATTTTAATATGATATTTGTAGTATTTCAATCGATACAACTCAAAATTTTATAATAATAGATACAAGATAATACTATATTATTTTTCAATTGGTATGTTACGGTAACTAATTTAGAATTAATACCTTTCATATATTTCTTAGTAATGTATTGTATTCTCCATTTTACTTTTGGTACTTTACCGCATAATATTAAACGAATACACTACAAATGTATTTATGATTAAAGATTGGCAACAAAAAAAGATTGTTTTTAATTATACATAAAATGAAGTGTGGACCTCCCTTATGGTTTTATTTTAATTTATTACAAAGCTTCTATATATTATGATAAACTTACAAAAAGACCTTATAGTAAATGTCTCTTAAATTATTTTAACAATTACGTGAAAAAGTTTATAAATTAAAACAGAATTTTAATGAAAAAAAGAAAATTTCTAATTCTTTTCCACACAACAATGCCAATGGTTCCGTTGGGAAGAAAATGACTACTGAAAAAATAAAAATAACTTCACTTCTGTTGATTATAAATTAATTCCAAAAGGACAGATGATAACACATATTGGGTTGAATTTGCAACTCAACAGACTGCTTTTTGTGGCAGTTCCAGTTATAATACAACAGAAAACAAAAGCAGAAGATTTGGGGTAGAGAAAGGCAAATATTAAAGATGAGAAATTTTGGCACCGAGAAAACCAGGTGCTATGTGGAGCTACTTGCCACAGGTTTCAATCCATGCTTGAGAGCACAATTCCATACAAGATCAATCTTTTCAACGTCGATAGCTCCAACTTCGTGGTGAGTCCAGCCCTCTAGCAGGTGAACCACTCCTCCTGCATGGCACGCGTGAACCACTCCTCTTTCCATGGTGTACTGTTTACAACAACAATTTCTTTCAGGCCTTAATCAGTGGTCGCAAATATTATATAACCTTTGTAGAATTAGTTCTAGTCTGCAAATCTTGTCATGTAACTGTATGTAATTATTAGTATGAATTACCGCATAGAGATTGGGATTCTTATATAATATGGAAATGAATAACAGCTATACCCCTGTTCCCCTTTCTGAGTTAATAATAGTCTTCGTCGGTCTCTTTCTTGAAGATTTCCACTAAGTAAGCGTACCCTTCTCCTGAATCTATTGTTTGATTTACAGAGAATGATAGCATCCAAAGATTGAAGCGTACTTGTATGTGAAATTCAAAATTTAAATGCTTTCATATTGATCCATCCATTGGTAGTATAGAAGAAAAGGTAAGGAGGTGGTCACCTCGCAACATCCGAGGCCTTGAACATCATCCGGTAGTCTCATTGCTGCCAGATCACCATAGGTGCAGTCCCTTCTGAATGACAAGATGGGTGGTACCACAAATTGGTGGAAATGCGTACCAGTTGGGGCCAATCTTTGCTCTCTTGGTGTGATCCACTTGCCAACTATCCACGTCTACAAATTATATTTCAACACAATAATAAACCTCACAATTCAATTTCACATCTAAATCCCATGCACTGCGTTGCAGAAAGATATCATTTTTATTTTGCATATTTGACCTTCTTTACTCATATGGGTTCACCTGAAATGAGTGTCAGGTTCCATATTAGAAAATGTAATTTTGCTTTTCTATTTTTGGGTAAGAACACATACCTTGCAATGTTGAGCTGCTTGATACTTGGTCACTTGGACGAGAAAGCTTTGGCAATCCAGTGGGGCTTCCTTTTGAATTTTTTGGAATCTTTCTGTTGATAGTGTCAACATCTGCATTGAGTCATCAAATCAGCTCTATAACAATGACCACATAACCATAAACTAATTCATTAACCCACAATAATTGGCATTGCCAATCCCTATTAATGTTGGTCTTTTCAACCCATAACCAACCGGAGACCACATATGCCTCCCAATCTAAATCTGATGTTAAATACCTTGGTCTGTTATAGACAATAATTCCTTTCATGTGTAACTGATTTAATTATGAGTAACTTCCTTCTCTCTTTCATGCTTCACCCCCACCTAACATCAGTTCTGGAAACCATGGGACTTACAAGGCTAAAGCTCTTAATCACATAGTTAAATATATTACTGCCCGAGGTCACTTACAAGGACTCGGACTTTCTTTTGGCAGAGGTAGAGAGCAATTGCTCTTCCAAGCTTGGAAGTGGCTCCACTTAAAAAGACTTCCTTCACATCCTTGGGGAGCTCATTGAGGATAACTGCAGCAGTTAAGGTGTTCCCATGAACGACTCGAACTTTAAGGTCTGGAAGCTTGTTGACAAACAGTGTTCCGCCGCCATTAAGTGCTTCATTCTGTACCCAAAGGTTTTATTTTCCCAGAGAAATGAGAATAGGATTACACAGAAACATCATTTAATGGTTCATGCCCATTAATGGCAAATGCAATCGTGTCAACAAGCATTGGAATTAACAACAGAATCTATCAAGCCTCGAGGCGGTTTAGGGACGTGGGATTCTACTAGACATGCACTGAGGCATCTGAACTCTTTTAAGGAGTAAATTTTAATCGGAAAAAGAAGAAAACGAAAATCATTGATTGAAATGATACTTGCGTCTAGGAATGTTACTTCAAATCACTGTTTACTGCACAAGCAGTAATCGATCATTTGCGGCCATTCGTTAATCGATCATTTACATTACTACTTCATTAAGAAGGCGTTATTTGATATAGAAGTTCTCTAACAGGATTTAGCCAAGAAGAGATTATGTCATGAGTCATGATCATTACAGAAAACAGCTCAGATTATAATTACGGACCTACTTCATTAGTCAGCTGTTATTTGACAATAAAGGTTCTCCACAGGTTTATGCAAGAAAGTTTGTGAAAAATCTGCCATCTCAGGACCATTACCAGAAAAAACCCACGGAATAGGCTTTCGATAGAGGCTAAATATAATGTATTCCTAAACGGCAATGATTATTACACATTTGGTTCAAGAAGAGAGAAGTCCCACCTCCCACTGCCACTGTGGATCGTTTAATACCATGCATTGATTTTTTTCAACTACCATAATCAGAGCAAATTAACTTTTGTTTATTTCTGGCCTTACAAGCAGAAGTAGCGAGAGCAAAACTAGATCTTGCTGCCAGCAAGCCTCATAACTTGATTAGATGTCACTTGTCCCTCACACCCCACCTATTCGAGCCTTCTTAAAGCGAAGCCAACGGAAAACAAGATTTGACATAATAACTTGCTAAGGAATGCCGAGTTAATTACTTACCTTGTTCAAAGCGGCAAGGCTAATGACCTTGATACCGAGTTTGTCAGCCCTGAGAATGGCGTCTTCTATGTGATTATTAATGCCCTTTGCAGCAAATGGCAAGAAGTACTGAGAAGAAAAGGAATAATAACATAAAATTATGAGTCTATAACAACAAAATTTAACAACGTTTATTAAACAAATTATGATTCGCCCACCTGAAAGCCAAACCTAGGTACAACCCATGTTTGGTGCAACCTGCCTCTGAGATTGTAGAAAGATACATAGAAAGTCTTAGCAGCAGCCCACAGTATGAACATTACAGTAAAAGCCAGGGGCCAGAAAGGCAGCAGAAAGAATCTCGTCGAGTAGGGTAAGGCCGCAAATGATCGATTAACGAATGGCGCGTGCATTGAAGATGTTACATCTACCACATGAGCTAAGAACACGAAATCAGCTACCTTTTCGTCTGCATTAAAACCAAGATCACGAATCAGTCGAAATTCAAAATATTAATGTGATATGGCAATTCAAGCGGATCCATTACTCTTGCATTTCTCAACACATTATGCCATTTCCAGATACAAACTTTGATGACATGCGCTAGCCTGTTAATGGAAATTTTTGACTGGAATGGTCCTCTGTAAATTTTTGTCCGGTGTGATTGTGAGTGGGAAAACCCCATTTTAATGCATCACAAGTTGGTCATTTAATTTAATGCTTCAGGATTTACCGCCGTTTGAGCTCATTTTCTTGTGCAGATCCCAAGAGTTGGAATTTAGAGTGTTCCACAAAGCATCAAAGAGCGGCATAAAGAGGCAGAAATTGGTCTTCATATCTGTGTGATGCAGACTGTGGTACCTGCAATCGACCATAAAATTGTAAGTCAATAGTTAATAAAGAAAATTAGGAGCTAGAAAATGTGAAATAGTAAAATTTCCTTTGGTAAATTTGGTGGCATAGCAAATTTTGTGTGCACTGAAGCGTATGTAGTATATACTGATATGCAATTATCCTGCCACCCACTCGCATCTGATGTTGAACAAATAAAAAGTGGTGACAGAGCATTCGTAAAGTTTGGGCTGAAGTTAATGGCCTCCATAAATGGGGTTCACAAAATGTATGGATTCAGGCGATTATAAGGGGACTACGCAACCATATCATTGCTGTACATTGTTATGAAGTTGCTCGTGCACATTTCTTCCTAAGTTTCATGTGAGAAAGAAAGTAAAATGGACTTTCCAATAGGATGGTGAGACAATGCGGCCCTCTGTATATGTGTAGAATCGCTTTGGGGACTACAACTGTAACAACTCCATGAGCTTGTAGATGGGTATTGTTTCTTTGAAACATTGAATGCACTATTTTGAGGCTGGTTGATGTGCCAAATGTGGTTATAATCAAGCATGTGAAGAGAATATTTAGCTTACGCTGCTTAGCACTTACGTTGGGGTATAGAGAAGGTATCTAAAGAACGGAAATGTCTCAAACAGTTGATTAGGCACAACTTCAACATTACAATGTCCCAAGCATCTGAGAAAATCAAATGCCAGAAGGTAGCCATAGATCATGCTCTTTGATCCATATCCCAACGCAGAAGCTCCAATTATTGGAATACTGGTTAAAACTGTTAGTATCAAATGTTCCAAAAATGTTGCATTTGCACCTGCACAAGAGATGATAAACAAATAAAGACGAGCATTTAAAGACATTAATCCACGGGCTAGAAATTTTATGCCTGTTCTTTACCTGTGAAAGGGTGTATGACCGGACTCGAATGGTGGAGTGAATGGTAATGAGTAAAGAGATATCCGTTGTGAAACCATCTGTGAACCCAATAGTACAGGGGCTCTGTAATAACTACATGAAGGATCAAGGTGGTAATAAAACCATACGTGTTCCAGAGCGGAGCATTTTCAAGGGATGATGGACAAATAAGACATGCCATTGAAGCAATCAGTGCCTGGAGAAGAATGAAGTTGTCCCTGCAAAATCCCCCGTAAACAAAGATGCAACTGTAACTGTTAGCAGGTCAATTTCCAACTACCAGTAGCTTAATGACCAACCATCATAATAATTCAGGGGAAGAAAGAAAAAGACAAATCTTTCTTTTTTCCAGGAAAATCTTACCAATCCCATTCATTGTCTATCTGCTTGAAATCATACCCATCCTTGTTAATCCGGAGTTTGCGATTCAGGAAAAGCATGCTAGAGAAGGAACTCCACAGAAAATAAACAAACTCTCTCAGAGTAAATAATACGACAACATGCAGATACCAATCGACCTTGAAAGTTCCCTCCTGAATTCTTGAATACGCGACTTTGGAGAGAACAGGTGCATAGAGCAGATACTGCGTAACAAACAATGAAGAGACAAATCACGTCAACGTCAAGCAACAGGAAATATTCCAAGAATCAACTCCATGGACTTCAGGCAGTGACACTGTAAGAAAACAGAGTCTGGTAAGAGATTTCTCTACCTTATAAACTCCCATGTTCTCCCATGGCCAAGTTGACAATGGAGCAACCATTTTTTCCCAATGAAGTAATTTGATATTCTGATGATAATCTACCTCAGCTTCTTTCCCCTGAGACTGTATAACATAAACCCTTCTCTTTCAAAAAGATGAACCAAAGAAATTAGAGGCACAAAAAACGCCAAAACCAAAGTCCTAGAGGAGAAGGAAACGAAACAGGAAACACCACAAGAATAAGGTGAAAGAGATACCGACACTAGGAACTTGACTTGAGTGCTCTCGTGTACTTCTCTTGGTTTTCTAAATGTAGACGTTTCGGAGCTCTTCTCTGTATTGAAAGGTCACCTTCTTATATAGCTATAATAAGTTTGTTTCTAAAACAGCCAAAAATTTTTTTTTAAAAAATCTTATAACACTTCGAAAAGAAGTTTGTCACGGTTATTGGTAGGGATTGGTAGGGATGGCAGTAATCAGCACTATTCGATTCAATGGATTTAGATATAAGTAGTAAATTGTAAAAATTGATGGACATGAACATAGATATAGGTTAAGTCATAAAAAATGCATATGAATATGGGTAGAGTAAAACTCGAATCATGGATACCCATATCTTACCCTTTTTTATTAACTCTATTTTTTCTTGAATATTTGTGGTTAAATATAATAAAATATTAAAATTTTATATGAAGAAATAACTTTAAAATCTCCACTTTACTTCTCAGTACTAACATTTTTATCATATTTTATTTTCTTGTAGGATAATAATAATGCAAATGATATGAAGATGGAGTTTTGAATGTTGTAGAGTTTACGCAAAGATAATTTGAAGCTTTAGTTATTTCAATCTTTGTTCTAATTCTAAATTATGAAAAATGTATATTATTTTTGTACTAAATATTATGATTTTTATTATTCCAATTTTATGATTTTTTAATACATACAAATCAAAATCTTGACTTATTATTATTAAAGTAATTTTGATTTGGAGTGTTTGCAAAAATCTACTCTTTATATTTTATATTTAAAAGTTATATTTTTATGTGTTATACAATCCGATAGATATCCAAAAACTCGAATAACTCAATGAATTTAGATATGAGCAATAAATCGTAAAAATCGATAAATATGGATATGAATATAGGTTGAGTCATAAAAAATAGATATATATATAGATAGAATAAAGTCTGAACTAAACCCTACTCATTATCATCCCTAATTATGGGCGGTCGTCAATCGTAACCAAAAGTCTTCCTACATGCACAGTTGGGACTTCAACGTGTTCTCGTTTTCAATACCTTCGTCTAATTGCATCAGCTGTGAGTTATGGCCGAGTAGTACTAGAAATTAATGCCTTCGTATGGTTGGGGAGTGGGAGATCATATAGGTCACCGTTGGGGGTCGATCTGTTATTAGCTGAATTGAAGAGGTCCGCGACATCATCGACACATCTGCAGTCCCTCCCTAACTTGCACGTTTTTCTTACACAACCAAACTTCTCTTAATATCGAAATTCTCAATCATGCTTTGGCTATTCGTGTAGAAGGGTACGAGCCTTAACAATGATAAGTGCGTGTTTAGGAATGCATGAAAGAAATTGCCTTAAAATTCAATAAGCGAAATGATTGTGTAGCTACTGAAGTGCACAAAGGGGTATCCTTCACCACTTTAAGATCGACTAGACATGGTTTTAGTATAATGAAGTTAAGCTGCTTTGACACCGCAAAATTTGAAACAAGTTATAATGCTTCCAAAACAAACAAAATCCAAATACGGGAAAGTTGAGATGAGATGTTGAGTAAGATAAAGCAACTATAATTAACTTTGTCAAAAATAGCACATAGCCCATAATTTCTGAGGGCAAGGCCCTATAATTAGGGACGAATGAACCATCCAAACATTAGTGCAAAATGAGTTTGAAATGCATATCCACATCGACTATCATTTTTTTTTTTGGTAAGAAAAAAGAGTACAACTTACCGACTTGCCCCAAAACATAAAAAGTTATAATCCCCCCTAAAACAGGGAGACCTACCAAACATTAGTGCAAAATGCGTTGAAATGCTTATCCGCATCGACTATCATTAATTGTAGGTTATAATTCCCCCTAAAACAGGGAGAGCTATTGATATGAGACGGGAGGGGGGCTGCTTGATTAGTTTATTGAAACTGAGCAATTCGTCAGTTAGGACTGTCAGGATCTTTTGTCTGTTTTCTACGTCCCCACTTTATCCCGTTGAATCTCAGTTATCTATTTATACGAGTTGAATCTTAACCATATATTTATACGAAATTCGTATAAATAGATGACTGAGATTTAACGAAATAGAATAAAAACAAAAAAAAATGGACAGAAGATCCGTCCCCAATTAAGAGCTATTAAAAACAAGAGATCTGCAAGTTCACCGGAAGGATTGTTTTTTTTTTTTTCTTTTTCCCCTGAGATGAAGCATACAGCTAGGAATTCGGTGCCTTTGGACAGTAGCGGAGGCAGTCTATCCTCAACGAAGGACTCATCAATATTAAGAAAGAAAGAAAACGAACGTAAACCATGTGACTTCGGTGATTTCTAATGTTCCACAATTAAGTTAGATAAGATGAAGATAATGTCTTGTCCTTGTAGTTATCTGCTGGAACAAATTTTCAGCTTACCCTACACTTAAGAGTTAAGATACATCAAACATGTTGCTTGTTATATCAAATCAAACTATACTAATTAAGGAAGAATATAAAAAACGAAAATAAATTCAATTTATTTAACCCTTGATTGCTATGTGAGCCCAGCCCGCCAAACTAATAAATATGTTCTATCTCTTTAATGAATGGAAATATAAAAATGTTTGTTCTCGTGAAGTTTCCATTTTTTTAGCAGTGAAGTGCTTATCTTTTCTTTATATAAAAATATTATTATTATCTATTTATTGATATTCGAAGTCAGGAGATTATTATTATTTATTATTATGGCCGCTTAACAATTTGTGCTAACGCAGAATAATGCTTTTTATAATTTATATACATCCAATTTTTTCTTAATTTTTATAAAAATTTCCTTCTTCTTTTTTTTGCCGTATAAGAGATTAATGATTTGCCAAGATAATACCAAAGCCATTGGTAGATCTTCGATCATCACAACCACCCCAATTAATGTTATCAGAGCATTATAAATGAAAGTAATTACTGTTAGAAAAGAAAAGTCAGTTACTGGTTTTATATTAATTGCGAATACCACAAGATGCATTTCACTGCTTAATTTCCAATTTTCATCTATAGGAGAGTGCAAAGATTAGTAATATTTGGAGTCATATGATGTGTCGCTATTGTGTCAAGGTCCTATCGCATGTAAGATTAAACAAATTGCATTGTTGGTTTATTAAGCATCATAGGAGTTGTTGGGGCCTAGGTATGATTATGATATATAGAAGAGTCAGACCAGGCCATATTAGTTTGAACATTAAACTATTGGCGAGGTATGCATCTACATCATTATCGATCAACCATATAGTTTTCTAAGCCACAAATTTGAAATCTTTCTGTCCCCCTTTAGAATTGGCAGATCTATTTTAATTAACGTTTAGCTTCAAAAATTTTGGAGTAGATTGTTTGGGATGTTTCATAGCAACATTAGCTAAATATTGAGTCTTAGAGTAGATTGTTAGGGTTGTTTCATAGCAACATTAGCTAAATGAGAGTCTTACATACTTTTTGGTAATATTTCATAAGTTGAGAGTTGTTCATGCAATTCAAGAAGGGAGACAGGTTCATGTCATAAGTTTAACGCTGCAATGATGGGAAAGAATTTAGAGCCGATATTGATATAGATTATCACGTTGATTTTAGCATCAGAAATGGATCTACCAGCAATATAAGTTCATCAGCATGAGCTTTTACTTTTAGGACATATTGTGTCACACTCATAACATTCTTTTTCAATTCTTAAATTTCTATATATTAAGCTGAAGTTGTCTGTTCTGAAATATAGGAAGTTAAGGAGGGAAATAACTATGACAAGAGAAATTAATTCTTATTGAACCAAGTTTCATAATCTGGATTGACAATATCTGTTCATCTAGGTTGGTAAGAGAAGGTATTATTTCAGACGGAATATGCATGGAACTATCAACAAAACTAGTTAATTTGTGATAATTCAAAAGAGGAATAAAATGTGTTTCCAAATCAAGTAGTTTAGACTTGTTAATTTAATAGAAAAGGCATGATGTCAAGTGGTTGGTAATGGTGTTTACAGGTTAGTAGTACTGGAAAAAGTCGATGAAAGAAAAACGTAAAAATTAGGGTTCCTTTGATACCATTTGAAAGTAAGAGTTTTTGTACGTGTATTCTCATTACATGATTGTAACATATGTACACATATGTGAGCATGAAGTATGCCTGAACATTAGTAATGTACAACTATGCTAACAAAAAGATAATTATTACGTACCTCAGGGTCCCGTGAAATGATAAAAAATGAAAGTAATGCGGAACACCTGGATTCGGTTCCATCTCTGATTCCGATGCCGATTCCGAGCTCCAAAAGCCTTTGAATCTCCCGGGTCCTTTAGTGAAAAATGCTCACCGACTCACGGGCAAGGCCTTTCTACAGTTTTCTCAAATCCCGAGCTTCCTTAGTGGGTCAGGAACCTTATATTTGAGAATCTTCTTCTTGAGTAACTGCAGGAGACCTTACCTTTATATAGCTTCTATATCGGGCTTCCCCATCACAAGCCGATATGGAATTGGTCCACACTAATTGGGACCCATTTTTCTCCCAGACTTTGACCCATTGATTTAGGTCATTTATTGGGCCACCTTAATATCTTTATCTGGATCAAATGACGTCACTTAACCGGTAATTTATTTAAAACCAAAATTACAATTAATGTTAGT
>JANZLX010000212.1:15951991-15962668 GCA_025531955.1 Erythroxylum orinocense
TAATATCTTTATCTGGATCAAATGACGTCACTTAACCGGTAATTTATTTAAAACCAAAATTACAATTAATGTTAGTCTAACTTTAAGAGACATGGACAAAATTGCCCCTAAGGACAAAAATATCTAACAAATTATTGATTAAGATGAGTAGAATAGAATATAATTATTATTTATGCTTGATTTTGATAGAATACATGGAAGGATTTCCACTTAATCTTCTATTGATGGTACAAAGACTGAAAAAACAAAGAAGCCCTTTGAAGTTAGATCATAACTGAGTTAACAATAAGTAGTACATCCCCACATCATTCATTCATTCTCAAATTCAAGTTTTCTTTGTATAATTAACGAGTTTTAAGTGGACCCTTGATTCATAGCAGGCGTGAGCATTATCTCGTATTCATGGATATCATGGAAGATCAATAATACCATTAACCCACATGGTGCAACCAATGTTTTAAACTTCCAACAAGACAAAGGCATAAGCGTACGTGAGTCTAATGACACCAATTTATTCTATGACTTCGGACATAGGGATAATTATCAAACAAAATTAATTAATAGGTGTTGGCTAATTGAGGAAGGTGATGTATGAGGACATTGATGGCAACACATACTGCAAGAATAGGCAATGACTCCAACCCAAATTCATTTCTGTTGAAAAACATAGCACAGCCTATACATTATTAGGAACGTGTAAGAGAACGACTAACAATGTTTAGTCATCTAAATAATTCTTAGCATCTATAAGCTTTTGCCTTATTTCCTTATAAGGAAAAGTTGCAAATGTAAAACCCTTTGCCTCTTCTTTTATGAAGGGAAGAGAAGTAGCGGATGAGAACACATTACGTGTTCACAGATTGTGGTTTGACAATATGTACTTTTCTTGGCCTTTTCCGCGAAGAATAGGCGTCTTATCAAGACTAAATTTCGTAATCATCCTATGAACAGCAGTTTAATTGTTGCCTTGAGATGGAAAATTAAATAATTTCCTTTTTTTTCTCCAAATAATCGACATAGGTAGTTTTCCAAATGGTTGGAAGTTGGGAGAAATGTTTTACTTGAATATAAGGACCCAACCTTCAGTCACTTTCGTCCTCTTACCAGTCAATGTCACCACCAGCCCTCATCCCTCTCTAATGGGCTGGTGAATCTACAGTTTGGAAAGAAATGATGAAGTAAGATGCTTAACTTTTTAACTATCAAAAACAAAACACAAGAATGTTGTATTATTTGGCACCTAATGCATTTTTTAGAGAAGAGTAATAGAGTCCAAAATCCTTAACGTTTAACCACGCAAGAACGCTTATGAGGCTTAGGTTAGGTAGGTAACTGGAGATGAGGAATGTTCACTAATTGAGATTAAATTAATAGTATATAAAAGTTTGATTTGTTTATATGGAGTGATCTTGACATCACCATTTTTAAAACCTGACCAGAACTAATTTCTTACATATGTATGATCAACGTGGCCCTGCAAAATCATGCACCTTCATTCATAGTGATTGGTATTTAGTATTCTCTTCAAGTCTTTAAGTATTATTGGCCACAGACGTATCACCTTCCCCCGCACAACAGATACCAAACCAACTCCTGTGAAGCTGACTCATGTATTTGATGATCCTATTCAATAGTTTGATTACGACGTCTGGTCTTGGCCTGTCACAGGGTCCCGGTTCCAAAACGAGTCGTGCGTCGGGACCTTCTGCAACCAACGTAAGGGCCCCTCACAGGCAACAGTCGAGTATTGTTCGTGATTTGGCGTGTGATTACTTCATATGCCCTCGTCATTTTTACGTTGGCCACATACGTCCTTGGACTACTCATTTAAGGGAGTTAATTGAATTAATCCATTTCGTGGCTTCTGCTTTCTGATTATTATTCTATTTGTACACTTTCATCTTTTAATGCAGCATTGCATCTTAAATCAACTATGTAACGATTGAGTTATGTTTACTAAAATCTGTTTGAACTTTAAGTGATACCCGAAGGAAATTCATTGCATCTATCTCACCCAATTTGTAGAAAGTAGCTGGAGGATGAATCGCAATGTTAAGCTTAGCCATGCCAAGGGCGTAACCAATAACTTATTAGTTGTACTGGTTGTCTTCTTAATGTCTCCTTTACTGGTAAGACTAGAGACCTTTACTGGTAAGACGACAATATCTCTAGTGGGCTTCCACACTTCCCGGAAAGTGTTCCTTTAATGTCTCATTGGAACTTAATGGTCCTTTCCTTTTTTTTTCCCTCCCTTTAAGAGATCCAATTGAATGTTCATTGGCTAATTAACTAAAATGACACCCCCAAGTCATGTTAAAAGTATACATGTCCTGAAAGTTGGATAAACTATAGAGTTTAGTGCACTAAAATGGTCCCCTGTGACGAAGTTACGAGGTTGGTCTCCTTGGATGAATATGAGATTTTTATTTTCTTCTACTTGTCCATTTCATTCAACTAAAAGTTGATCAGAGGTTAATCTGTGATGGAACACGAGCTTTCAATATATGAAAATGGGTAAGTTAAATTTTTTCTATTTTTATTTCAAATATATAGAATATGAAGAGTACACTCGGATGTCTTCATTCCAATACGAAATATTACACCTCTAATTCTAACAAATTGAAAATTATTAAAATACTTTTTATTAACTACAAGAGCTTAAATTTTCATTCCGTCGTAAAAATGGACACTTGAAGTGTTAATTGAGTCTAATACTAGAAAGGACCCAATAATTTGGTTGATTTCTTTAATCCTTGACAAAAAGAATAGTCATAAGGCAACAAGTCATCTAGGCAATATGAGTACTCATGCATGGGGAGGTTTGAAGAACCATAGAAATAGCATGAAATTTGAAGGGAAGTGTTATAATTTTTTTGAAAATTAATGAATTTATATTAAATATAAAAGATGAACATCCATCGAAGGTTACAATCTAAATGTAGGCTATAAGAGGATCAAAGGGCCTCTTCCTAACTAAAAAGTATGAAAAATACAGTTATCCAATTTCTCTTTATAATCATGAAAAATATAGTTATCCAGTTTCTCTTTATAACACTTTCATTCAAAGTTCCAAGTTGGTTTGATGTTGGGGGAGAGGTTACCTGTTACTCCTCTTGCTAGCATTGAGAGTCGGCTACGTAGAATTATTTTTTGGTAGACTTGTTCCATCTCTTTTGCTTCCCTTCTGTAGATTCTTCTATTCCTCTCCTGCCATATGAAATACACCACTGTTGCAAAACATATTTTTAAAGCTTTATAGTCTGCACTTCTGGCCATATTCAACCTAGTGACTTAGTCTACCAAATCTTCCCATTATTGAGCTGGTACCCCTAATCTAGCTTGTATCCTTCCCCATATTGGTCTTGTGTACTTGCTGTTTACTAGCAGATGGTCCACTGTTTCTCTCTCAACTTTGCATAATTCACAATTTGGATTCTCAATATTGATCTTCATTACGTCTTTTGTATCTAGCTTTCCTACAACTCCTAGCCAGAGGATTACCGCATGTGCAGGTTAGATGTCTGCTTCACAGACTATGTTACTTCACTTCACTCTTCTTGTTGGTGTTTCCTTAAGACTCTTCTTGCAGGATTTTTTGCCAAAGACCTTATTACTGGTCATTGTCCACACTCTCTTGTCATTCCTTTCTGTTTGAATCACTGAGAGATTGTTCATTAGATGTTTTGCTCCTCTTTTGTTGTGAAATGGCCACTTCCACTTATTTTTGTTGATGAAACTGTAGACTTTAGTGCTTGGGCTGATCATTCGTTTGAGATGTTGTAGCTTCTGTACATTATGTAAAGGTCCTCTTTGATGTCAGTCATTAAACTAGAAAAATGTGTTTTTTCCTATTACCTATTCTGCTCATAATTAAGTCTTACATCCACTCTCTGGTCTCAAGGATCTGTTTGAGGTGCCATGTCATGTTCTATTTTGTTTTCAAGCTCTATAAGATGTTACCCCATATGTATACTTTGTGCACCCACTTTACCCACAATTCTTCTTTATTACTAAATATCCACCACAACTTCTTTCTTAAACTAGTTTTATTATGTAGTCTAGTTGAGCAAATTCCTAGCCCCCCTTGCTTTTTCTATTGACATAACACTTCCTAACTTACTTTAGCTTTCCTTTTGCTTGAGTTGAGTCCATTCCATATGAAGTCTTTCAACTTTTTATCTCTATCATTTAAAATGCACTTTGGGAGTGATATGTGGTTGATCCAGTAACTTACCAGATAGTTCATTATTGTTTGAACAATTTGTAGTCTCCCTCCATAGCTGAAGAATATATTGAACCAGTGAGTAACTTTTTTATGGAACCTCTCCATTAGTGGCTTGCAATCATTTGCTGACAACTTTCTCTATGAAATTGGTACTCCAAAGTACTTTAATGACATGGTACCTTTATTCATTCCCATTTTAGTTGCCCTTGATGCTGTAATTAAATTAGCATTATCTGATAAGTAAAAGCTGCACTTGGAATGGTTACTCTGTATTCCTGATAGTTCCTTGAATTCTTCCATAGCTTATAATAATGTGTCAATGGAATACTTGTGCTCCAATAGGGTTGATAACACCTCCATGCTTAGTGCAAAAAGAGAAGGGGATATTTGGCCTCCTTGTCTAATACCTCTCTTTGGTTATTTGGTTGGCTCCCCATTTACTAAAATTATAATGGAGGGAATAGTAATGCACTCCTCAATCCATTGTATGAACTTCCTTAGATATCCCACAACTTTTTAAGCATTAATAAGGAAGCTCCAATTAATAATGTCATAAGCTTTAGCTAAATCTACTTTGATTGTGCAATTACTCCTGCTTGCCTTGCTATTGTAACCTTTCTTTAATTCTTAGTAGAGAAATAATTTGTTTCCAATTATCCTTCCTCCTACAAATGCTCTCAGAGGGATTGATGATGTTCTTTAAGCTTTCCTTCAACCTATTTGCATTGAGTTTTGTCATCAATTTGTACAGGACATTGCAATAAGCTATAGGCCTATACTCCCTTATCATACGAGTATTAGTGAGTTTGGGGACAAGGCATTCATAGGTTTTGTTCCATTTGTTAAGTAATATGTCACATCGGAAAAACTCTTTAACTACTTAGTCACTTCTTCCTTTAGTATTTCCCAATGTCTTGGAAAAACTCCTATTGAATCCATCAGGTCAAGGTGTTTTATCCAGGATCATTGAGAAAAGCGTTGCCTTGATTTCTTCTTCTTTCACATCCTTTATTAATTCATCTTTTCCTAGCTATGAGATCTGTTTGAGCCATTTTGAGATTGCTTCTGGAATTTGTTTAACATTCCCACTTTACCCAAATTGTTCACGAAAATGATCAAAGATGAGATCTTAGAGATTCTTCTGACCTTGGACTTATGCCTCATCTCCTTTTAATAGCATTATAATGTTATTTGTATTTCTCCTTGATTTTATTAAATTCATGTAGTATTTGGTGCATCTTTCCCCATCCCTCAGCCACAACATACTAGACTTTTTTCTTGCTAGCTCTTCATAATTTTGCAGTGCATCATTATACTTTCTTATCATTTCTGCTTCCTCCTGTTTTAGTCTCCAGTCTTTAAGTTTTAGCACTATTCTTCTCTAGCATTCCTAGAGCATCTTCAAGGTATCTTACTTCTCCTTTTGATATGTGATTGGGTGTTGTTTACTTAGAGTTTTTAGCCTCTCCTTGACTTCTTTAGCTCAATTGTTAATTAGTACGCTTTAGTGCCATTAATCCTTATTTTCAGTCCTGCACTCACTACTATTCCAAATTCTGGCAGCCTTATCAGATGATTAAACACCTTGAAAGGGCTTCTTCTAGTTGCATCCTGGCCTACTATCTGAACCAACATAGGGCAAATCTGACATAGTTGGATCGTCATAATTGACCATACTCAATGGGAATTATTGCATCCACTTATCATTAACTAGACAACAATCAAGTTCTTTAATAAGAAACCATTCCTTAGATTATTTTTTGCTCTATGTGTGCAAATGCCATGTTCCCTTTAGATCTATCATCTTAATTACACTAACCAATCTCTAGAGTTCGATTACTTTATGCTGAGACCATTTCTTACGACCCTTAAGTTCATTTGAATAAAGAGTACAATTGAAATCACCCACCACTACTAAGGTGCCATCGTAATTATGTTGATTTTGATAATTTCCTCCCATAGGGTTGTTCTTTGGAATCTACAATTGCTAGTATATACTACTAAGATGTCTAATCTCATATTGTCATTCTTTATGCTAATCTCTTCATGAATCATTTGGCCGGTGCATTTTTAGTTGATCACTTCAACTTTAGATGAATTGTAACGAAATACCACTCTCCCATTTAGTTGGCTAGAGTGATTTGTTATTGTTTTCCATTCTTTGCTCAAAAACCACAAACACTTTCCCAAGTTCTCTTCCTTATTTTTTGTTTTCCAATAGACTAATAAATCAGCCTTCTTATTCCTGATATAATCCATTATAACAAGTTGCTTATTCATATTATTTAAACCCCTTTGATTCTATATGATTCCCTTCATCATTTCTTCTTTTTCCCAAATCTTTTTTCGTGGTTTTCCTACCTTCTCTAGGTGGGGTTTTTCCTGTGTTTAACTTAACTCTTGAAGTTTCCCCTCTCTCCCACATAGGTGTTCTGATGCCTTGTTCTTGCTTCTAGTCTTTACCTCCCCCTTCCTCTCGAGTTTCTTTCAACACCCCCTTTCCTGATAGTTGCATCTCCTTTCTATTATGTTCTATTTCACTTTGCTACTTTGTGATTTCCTAATTTTCTGTGTCATCCAATATCTGGCCTACTTCTACCTCTTCTCCCTTCTCTTTTTCCCAGTTTCTCATCTCCCCTTTTCCTTGTGCTTCATTCAAAATATCCTTATCATCTGGTTTCTCCTTACACAATAGAATTGTCTAAGTTTGTTGCATATCTAGTTCAATATTTTTTGTTTATTCCAGCACGTTCACTGCTACTTCCTTTGATCCCTTTTATTCTGCCCTTTTATCATTTACTCTCCACTCCTTTTTCTTATTTCTTCTTGGTTTCCGCATGAAATTCTCATATTATTTTCAACCAATTCCCCCTCTTCCATTAGTTTTATTATCTTCAAGTTTTCTGGTAATTTTTTAGTAATATCCACATCAATGAAGATTCTAGCAGAACCTACTCTTCTCATTAGAGATGTATTCCTATCCATACCTAACAACTTGCCAACCTTGTTCGTAATGTAGCTTAAACCCCTCTATAGTCCAATATTACAATGGCACTTATGGAAGTTCACCCAAAGTGGGAATTTGTTCAACTTCTTTTTTATCCAAATTCACTCCAGGATGCCACACTTCCCAAGGTTTTGTGTGCCCCTGGATGTGCCAAAGGCCGACTTCAACAACCCTTTAAGCATACTCCTCAGATTTGAACTTAAATAAGAACAATTCATCCTTATTAAGCATTACATTTAACAAACCCATATTTCTTTAAGCCACATTTTCCCACCTATTCACTAGAGGAAGTGCTAATTTTTTCTCTAAGAAGTAACCCGCTACAGAAGATTTCCATTTCAAATAAACCTTTCTTAATACCTCCAATAGAGCATAGGTATGTCTTTCAAAGTTAGATATTACATATCTAAATGTTCCCAGATATTACATATCTAAATGTTCCCAGATTGTTAGCATCGCTAAACACCGAAGACCTAGTAGTTTTTGACCTCTACTCTTATGCTTTGGGCTCCATTGCACCATTCAAAGATGGGAATTCTATCGAGTCTAGAGTTGATGTGTCTAGGTTTGGTTTTAGGCATTTTAGGTTTGTGGTTGGATTGACAGGTTATTTGTCTCATAGATGGGGATGAGTTTTGCTACTGTCATGGTGTATCTAAGGTTTAGTATGGGAAAGGGGAATGGTAAGATGGTTGTTGAAAAACAGTGTATATAGAAGATAGGGGTGAGAAGGGGTCATATGTCAAAAAAAGGGGGTTTGGAAGGATTGCCTATAAGTCAAATGAGGTTTTGTAACTACTTCAAAGTCAAACTTAGTCAAGTATAAAGTCTAGGAAAAGTAAAAGGGATGCAAAAAAGAAAGTCAAAGTTTAGGGAAGTGTTATAACTGCAATAAGAAAGGTCATACAACAAAAGATTATTGGTCAAAGAAGAAGTCTGTGGAGAGTAATGTTGCCACTTCCCAAAGTAAGGACAAATGGTAAATTGAAGCGCTTTTTGCTACAAAAGAGGAGTTAGCTCACGAATTGTATGAAGCACTTTTTGTTGTAAAAGAGGAGTTAGTTTTTACAGTAATAACATCTAAACATATTGATTATAAAAAAAATTAGATTATTGACTCGGGTTACTCAAATAATATAATTGGTGATAAAAGGAAGCTACAGGGTCTATCAGAATATAAAGGAAGTCTTGTGGTAGTGAAAGCAAAAAATTTAAAATTATTGATAGCTCGTATTGGTAATACCGTAATCTCTCCCAGTGTAGTGCAAACAAAGCGCCATTTCACATTGTCTATCATGGCCTAGGTATGAAGAAAAATCTCATTTCAATAGCATAATTAACATCTTCAGGTCATTTTTTTGTTTGGTCCACGAGATGTGAAGATATATCTTGACCTTGAGGTTAAAGAAGAACCCATGATGAAAGGATAAAGGCAAGATTCAGTTTATGTGATGTTTTTGAAAGTCACATATGTAGACAAGATGAGGAAGAATGAGACGATAGATATTTAGCACATAAGGTTAAGTTATGTTATCTATTTGAAGATAAATGTGATGAGGAAGAAGTTGATGGTCTTTCACAATTAGAAGTAAGGACAGACAATATATGTAGAAGCTGTCATTTTGGAGAAGCGCACCAATTACCATATAAAGAGTCCAGATTTAAAGAAAAAGAGCCATTAGTATGACTAAAGGAATCTTTCTAATCTCAGATGTATTAGAAATTACTAAATGAAAAATGTATTATGACATGATTAGTAATCTATGTTATATTAGAATCTTTCTAATCTCAAAATAAAATTGTTATAAGTAAATTATACCTTAATAAGGGTTTACTTATAAAGTTAATATTCACATAACTTTGAACTTAAATATTAACTCATAAATAGAACAATAAATATCTTTAATACTTAATAAGATATCTCAAATATTAAACAACCTTAGTACATTATTTATGTATTTAGACTAGAATAGCTAACCAACTTTCATTTCTATCTCTATAGATCTAATTCCTATAATTAAGTTGCTACCTTTTCATAACCAATATGAATTATTCTTGGACAATTATATTTTCAACAATTAAATATATGAATTATTGTTCTCTTTATCAGCAATGTCTCTATATACTCCTATTGAAAAGGAAAACTATAAACTTACTAACCTTTTTATAAACAAGATGAATTCATAATCATCTCTAAAATAAACTCTTGGAATTTAGCATAAAAGTGAATCTTTCAATGTCTGGTAATCTTTCAACTATTCATCAAATATATCAATAAAGTTATTAGTTCCCATGTCTTCCGATACAACCCATAAAGGTTTGACCGTTCTTTGTGCAAAAACTCTTGTGAGAGTTTCTCGCAGTTTCAGCAGTTCATTGGATGTATTTTGATAAAATTTAAACTTTTCAAACTTTATCTTACTCTTACTACTTATCTTAAAGGCCATTCTCCTATAAGTATACGTTGAAACAACCATTTTGTTTGAAAGGGTCTTTGAGATTATATCTAACCTTTTGAAAATATCATAACCTTTTATTATATAATTTAAGTATAGAATTTATCGAAACATATGTTTCAATGTTGGATCCCGTTTTCGGAACCCAACTTTCTTGCTTACTCATTCGTCTGTTGGACCCCGCTTGATTTCGAAGCTCAACCTCTTGCGGATATAAATTTTTTTATTTTTATTTTTTTGAACCCTTATTAGACATCATCAAGACATCTCCATGCTCATAACATCCCAAAAATTTACTTACAGATTGTTCCATGGTGTGCTCAAGTCTGCTTAAACCCTAATCATGCTCTCCTAACCGACATCTTACTTGCTCTAATACAAACTTTCTCAAATCAATTCCAAATGTTACAAATTTTTGTGGAGATATAGCTACATGTCTTAGGAAACCATTTCTTTAAGAATCACCTCAATTGGAGGTTGGATGAGGGAGTTATGATCAAAAGAATCACACATGTTTACATCCCAAATTGATTTGGACCTCTCTTGGCACGATCGCCATAACTTTCAGTATATACGTCGGATTGTTTTTGTTTTTGAACCATTAGAAAGTATACTTCAAGCTCTAAAACTTTCATGAAGACTAAAAAGTTTGATTCAGCCTATAACATTGTCAAAATTCACAATCTTTCCCGTGCATATCCGTTAAACGGACATGTATTGGGTAAACTACCCCATTTCACCATATGGGCGATGAAAGGGGTCCTTTTTAACCAGAAAAGGTCACCTTATGTTCGTTAAACGGACATGGGGCTTCCCCAAAGTCCTCCAAACTCTCTTTCAAGCTTCCTACAACCTTCCTAACATCATATACACTTATAAACTTCATAATTTCACTTCTTATCATGCAAAATTACTTCATAACAATTCAAACATCAAACTCATCTCATCAAATTCTCAAATCTCAACTTATTTACTACATCAAAACCACA
>JANZLX010000212.1:16114809-16125037 GCA_025531955.1 Erythroxylum orinocense
GTTCTTACAAAGCTTTAGTGGGCATTTCTAGCCCCGATTAATCAAAACCTCATAAATTGAAATTTCACAAGAGTTACTTGAATAGTAACTAGACAAGCTCACTTTTTCAATTATAAAGATGTTACCCACACCATAGACATATTTAAAACCCATTTCATGCCTTAACCTCCGAAATTGTCAATTCGAATTCAAGAATTTCCCTTTTTCTTTGCATATGGATCACTTACCATCATTTCAATCTTCCAAGAAAAGTTCGGGGTCCAACAGTCCCAGTATCTATTGTATCAAATTGAGATCACAGATTCACTTCTAGTTTCTGGAGTAGTTTATAGATAGCATTAGATACAAAATTAAATTCCAGTACATCATTTCATCCTCAAACAAACAGATAGAGTGAGAGGATTATTAGGAATGTTGAGGATATGCTTAGAGCTTGTGTATTGGAGTTCCAAGGAGCATGGGATCAATATGTAGCTCTTATTGAATTTGCATACAACAATCATTATCATAGTAGTGTCAGTATGGGTCCATATAAGGTGTGTATGGTAGAAAGTGTCGAACGCTTTTATATTAGGATGAAGAGGGTCTAAGGATTGTTGAAGGCCCAGAATTGATTCAAGATACTGTTAATAAGGTGAAATTGATCCGCAGTAAAATTAAGGCAGCTTAGGATAGGCAAAAAAGTTATGCAGATCAGTACCGGAGAGATATGGAGTACTAAGTGGGAGATAAGGTGTTTTTGAAAGTATCACCTTGAAGAGGAGTGCTAAGGTTTGGTAAAAAGGGTAAGTTAAACCCTATATACATGGTCCATATGAGATTATTAAGAGAATAAGACCATTGACTTATAAGTTAGCATTACCAGTAGATATGGCTCATATTCATAATGTATTCGTTGTTAGTATACTTAGGAGATATCGGTTAGATCTGACACATATATTACCAGCTCAGGAGGTTGAACTTGCAACTAACTTGAGTTATGTGGAGGAACCGGTTAAAATAGTGGGCTATCAGACTAAAAATTTGAGAAACTGAGTGTTCCCATTGGTTAAAGTCCTTTGGAGAAATCATTCGAGAGAAAAAGCTACATGGGAGACTGAAGAGAATATGAGGAAACAATACTCCCATCAATTTAATCAATCAGGTAAGAATTTCGAAGACAAAATTTCTTAAGGGAGGAGAATTATAATAGTGGGTTTTTCCATTCTAAAGGTTAGAGCATAGGAATTTTGCACATAACCTTATCATTGAGAGTTCATGAAATGTGTTTCATTCAATTGCAAATCATTAGCATACATACATGAATTATGAATTAGTACACATTGCAAAGATAATAAACGCACTCAATTGACATATTATAGGGTATGAAAAGGTTAAAATGATCATGATGTGAATGGTATATTATTTATGTCTTGAATTTTGGTTTGGTGGATTATAAGTAGTAAATTTGGAATTTATTGTTACAATTGGAAAATTGATGAATTAAATGTACATTTAGACTAGGAAAAATGCCAAGTGGTAAGACAACTTGACATGGAAAATTCAAATGACTAGGCCTATAATTGAGTGACATTTGGCACAAGTAATTAATTGACAAATGGCAGCAATGAATGAGTGACAAATGGACTAGTAACTACGGACATTTGACAACTTATGGAGTGGGTAAATAGGATGAATGTTTAAGGACAAATGTTCTTAGGAAAAGGTGACACCTAGTACCTAATGTGTCAAGCTAATGTAGAAATGTTTCTATTGAGTTCACATCTCTTCTTTCCTTATTCTCTCTAAAGAATTACACCCTCTTCCATAGCTCTAAAGTTTTACTTCAATTGTGATCAATTGCCACACAAAATCCATGCTTTTATCCTTCACAAGATAGTTATAGAACAAAAAACCAACCTATTTCTACCTTGAATTGGTGATGATTTTGCATGCACGAAGAGCTAAGTGAACTTGATCAATTGAGCTAGAATTTGAGCTAGAAAAGTAAATAAAAGATTGTTCTTTATAGCATGTAATAATATAAAGCTTATGATGATTGAATTAGGATGGATTGTATATGATGTTGATGATCAAGTGTGTTGGAAAAATGATGCATGAATTGGATACTTTCATGCTTTGTTCTAGATGTATGAAAACCGTAGGGTATAGGTTGTTCTATGGATGAATTAAATTGATATTTGAAGTGTAATAAAGGTGAATTTATGCTAAAGAAAGATGCTAGAGTAGTGTTCTTGAAATGGGAAAGAACTAGGATTACATGAATGAAAGTGAATGACAGTTTCTATTTTGGCTTTTGATGCATGAAAGACAATTGTTTATGAGCTGCCAATTAAATGTTTTTGAATTGGAATTAAAGATGAAATTGATGAGGAATTGAAGTATAATTAAGGCATAATTGAGGTATAATCAATGGACTATGATGAAGGTGTTTTGAATTAGGTATAAAGATACAAGAATCTGGAAAAAGTTAATGGAAATTAGACAATGCACCTTCGGGTTACTCATCCTACGATCGTAAGAGCTACATTAGCTCCTTCCCATAATCGTGGGCAATGCATGGAAGTGAGAAAATTTTGATTTTGTGTGATAGTTAAACCATATAAGGATGAGTTAATTTACTTAGGTGCAATTGGACATGATTAGGGCTTTAAATGAACCTAGATAGTTGCTTTATTAATGGATTAAGTGTTTGATAAGTTTAGGTTGTTAATTGATGTTATAATTTAAGGAATGGATTGTTTGATATCTATGTATATGAATTTAGAAAGTATGAGTTGTTAATGGTGTAAAGATGTTCTTATGAATGTAAAGATGATTCAAAGGATATAGGTAATGAATTAGGTTTGATTGAATGAGAATTAGGAAATTGTGTGAATATATATAATGCTAGGACAAACTTACTTAAGGCATAACCTAATTGTAAACTAGATAAATACAAGCTATAATGAATGAATGACCAAGACTTGTGAATAAGGATATATAATGGGATAGTTAATTGAGCATGCGATGAACATAACACATATACATATGTATGATTGAGTACTCATTTGATTAAACAAGTTAGTAATGTGTAAATATTTATGTATTGCATGACATAGAAGCATAAATTGAGCGATCATATCTAGACATTGCCACATCATCAAGGTAATAGCTATATGGAGCATACTGTGAGTTAACCTAGATGTTTTCTTGCTATGTTTGAATTGTTTTTTATTAACTTTCAGATATTGAGATGTTATTGATATGATTGTGATATTCTGGATATTGTTGGTCCGAGGAGTTTGATATTCAGGATTGTATTGGAAGTGTTTTCAAATTGGATGTGAAATATTAAATGTGCTCTCAAATGTATGTTAAATGCCAGACTCAGATCCGATGAATATGATAAGTGAATGTGCACTTTAAATGAAAGTTATTGATAACATATTATATGAAATGATGTATTCCATCACACGAATATGCATGATTAGATAAAGGAGTTGTGACCAGAGTAACCAGTCTAAAAAGAGCTTAAAGATCAAAAAATGTGCACAAAAAGCCACATGCTCAGTTATTAATTAGCTCGGTATCCACCAAGGGGTACGAGACAGTATCTGAAATGAGTCCGACATCTACAAGGGATACGGGACAGTAAATAGACGCTCGATCACAACAAAGTAAAAATAAAAGTGAGTCACTTGTGCATTTGCATATATAAATTATGATTGATTTGATATGATTACTGAATTGTTTGAAATATAGTTGAAGATTAAATGAGGATGTGCTGTGATAAGAAATGCTAGCTTATCTAATATACTTGTGAAAGTATGATAATCTAGATGTACTTGATAAAGTATGATGAAATGCGATGTGATATTCAATACTGAATGCTATGAAATACTTGTTGAAATGGGATATGATTTGCCTATATGTTTCTGACTTGAGTGAGCATATTGATGATGGTTCACTTATTGAGTTTGCAAAACTCATCAAAATTGCAATGTTGATTTTCAATTTTTGAGGAGACCTAGCTTCTAAAGCAATCTAGTAGCAGTCTAGTATTGTCAATTTTGGAAATAAGAAATGGCTCAAAGGTCTGGTAAGTTAATATCTGAGGAGTTTAGATAGAATGTGTTTGTTTAGTTTCTTATTTCATGTAGAATATTTTGTATAGAAAAGTGAACTCACAAATGTTTTTGTAACGTAAATATATGGAGTATGAAGTGTAATGTTGCAAAGTAAGTTATGTTTTGTTAATGAAATAAGAAAAGTTGATCCTTAAAATACTTATGTTTCTGTTATGTCATAATAAGTGAATATGATTGCTCTAGCACGTCATTGTTATAGGGTATGTTCTCAGATGTCCTATGGATGTTCAGGCATATACTCTATGGTAGTGGTGTGTTACAACAATAAAGATACCAAACTAACAATTTCAATAGAAAACCTAAAGCACTACATAAGTTCATTATCAATCATTAAATTTAGGTATGTCTTTTGATGAAATTGTTAGGCCTCTTATCACTAATACTAAAACATTTCAACAAGAAACAAGAACAAACCTTCAGAACTTAGAAAATCAGATCACTCAATTAGCCACCTCATCTAGTAAATTTAAAGCACAACCATCGAGAAAATTACCTTCACAAATAGTGGTGAATCTTAAGGAGAATGTGAGTGAAATGTCAATAAGAAGTGGGAAGGAAATTGAATCTAGATCTTCCTTACCATTATTTGTAAAGAGTGATGATATTATTTGTCTAGAATTATGGTATTGTTTTTACGTAGATGTGGTATTTGCATATTAAAGGAAAGTATGGAGACATCATAATCTTTATACTTAGTAATGATATTCTTATATTAAAGTGAAGGTGTTATTTATTTGAACTAAACTATAAATTTTTCTTAAATAAGTGTGATGTTGGATGTATAAAACTCTAGTATAGTTTTGAATTCTTTATGATAAGTGATTGTATTAAAGTTAAATTTTTATATATCTATAATAAGTGATGATATTTTTTTTGTTTATATATGTTATATTATATGTACTGCATTCTTGTGTACTTTCTATTAAGGCAATATATTTTTTATACTTAGTGATGGTATTCTTATATTAAAGTAAATAAGTTAGTTATTTGAATGAGTGATGATATTTTTTTTATACATAACATTATATTGTGTTTATAAAGTAGTTTTGTGTTTTTTTAAAAAATTTTGGTTTTTTGTTTACATATAATATTTATAGCTTGTCAGGGAAGCTTTTCACATACATTGTATTTTATATTGCCCTTAAAAAAAGAACATGGACAGAAACTCATTCATGCGGTAAATTGTGTTCATTTTTCTCTTTCATAATCATGGTTTGTCGTACATTCATATACTAAACCGTGTCCAATACAAAGTAAACATGTTACTTACCTATAATAAATAATTATATTTTATGTTTATAGGAATGGTATGAGATGTATATATTTCATATATATTCTGCATTGAGAGATGATATTCTTTATACTCAGTGATAGTATTCTCTTATTAAACTAAAAATGTTGCTTATGTTATGTAGATGAGTCATGATATTTTTTATATGAAGGTATGGTATCGAAAGAATTGAGTTTTAATATAATTTGTATTAAGGAAAGGGATTCTTCATACCTATTCATAATACTCTTGTATTAAAGTTTAGGTGTTACTTCTTTTTCTATTAAGTAATGATATATTTTTTTGTATATAATCATACTGTTAAATATACAAATTTTTGGTATAGTTAGACATGGTATTGAATATATTTTCTAGTATAATTTGTATTAAAGAATGATTTTCATTGTATTTAAGAGTGGTAAGAGATATATTGAATATTGGTATAATTTGTATTGTTACTTGATATTCTTTATACTCAGTTATGGTATTTCCATATTGATATAAAGTTGGAAATCATACCATATTAATATAAAGCTAGAAATCATATTATATTTTCTATATTATCAATATATCTACTATTTTTGGAAAAGATATTAATTACATTTAATTTTTAGGTAGTGCAGGGTTACATTGATAAAGATATAGTTTTCTTTATAAAATATATAGTCTGTTAACATATGTAGTTAAGAATGACAATGGGATGGGCTGAATCGAGCTTGTCATTGTTTTGGCTACCTTAGTTTAGTTTGAAATCCGATCAAAATCAAATTGTGCGATATAAAATTATTTTTAAAAAACGATGTTATTTTATACAATTACATTAAAGTAACGTCATTTTAACAAAAGCATTCAGGTCATTCGAGTTAATCCTTCCATATCATACCAGTTCAAAACCTGATCAACTCAGACTTAACCTATTAATTTCAGGCCAAGCCAAACAATTTTTATCAGCTTTATCTGCAACTTCTTTTTTAGTAGTTTCTTTTTATATTACAACTAAACCACGAGAAAAAGGATCCTAAGTGAATAAGCATTAAATTTTAACTTTATCTCTATTCTGAAACAGTCATGGTTAAATTAGAATTTTTTAGTTAATTAGATGTGATATACATTAAATTGTTTATGATAATTATTAAAATATATCACTTTATATATCGTTTTTATTAATCTAAATTCTGGGGAGTATTGGTTGCTTGCTTTAAAATTTAACATTTATAATTTGCTTATTTTTAACTTGTAAAATTCTACTATGTATTTCAGATAGATGCCCTGTTACTTGACATTCCACTATATTACTTTGCGCTAAATACATAAATATGCAGTTAGATATATGTCATTAACTTATGAACTAGTCAAAAACATTAATGAAATTTTCAGGTAATCCGAGAAATTAGATTGTATGTCCCAAGGCTCAGCTATAGTCTTGAAAATATAAGGAGAAATTATTGGGTGTGAATTGACCGCTCTTAGCAAACACTCTTGTTGGAAACTCTTAATTGAAAGTAATATGGTACGATCAACGGTAAAGATTTAAAGGTTGATTTTTGGGAACACAATAACTAGGCCTTTAGTGAAAAGGAATAAAAGAAATTTTTTCTATTTTGGTAGCAAAATTAATTTGTTAGGGAGATTGAAATAGTATAAGAGGATAAGTCTTGGAGTAACTTGTAAAGTTTTTTTTTTATATAACCATAAGGTCACATATTTAAGTCATAGAAACAATCTCTTTATAAAAATACAAAATTAAGGCTGTGTACATTATGATTCTTTTTAAACTCTCGTAAAACGGAAAACTACGCATTGAGTACGCTATTTTTTTGACTTTTTAGTAAGATAGTTTTAGTAATAAAGTTTTTAACATATCTTTTTTGGGGGATCAGATCTTCTATTCGCATTAACTAGTTCCAATCTTATATTAGTTAATTTCATCTATATATTTACGTAAGATTCTGTATAAGATTCTGTATAAATATATAGACAAAATTAACAAACACATAGATAAAACACCATTTTAAAAATAGAAGATTTCGTGTGCCTTTTTGGATGTAAGACCAAAATCAGTCCAGTGCGTCCAACTCATAGTCGTAGGCTTACTTGTGAAATTAAGGTTTGGAACATTGATCTTTTCTGACAACTGCGTAAGCAAATGTCATGATCCTGTCCAGTCAAGTGATTACAAAAGAGCCTCAGGATTAGGAATTGTTTTATTCCTCCAGTAACAGGGTACAGTACAATGTTATGAATACTGTACCGACCTTAGTATCGAATTGAACTCTGAAATAGAACTGTATCAGTATCGGTCGGTATCAGGTACCGTTTCAAAAAAAATTTAAAATTTATAAAATGATCCCTAAAATTTTTAAAAATTACAAAATAGTCCATATTGGTATATTATGCAGTTGTACTGTACACTTTACTAGTTTAATGTTTACATCAATCATGCTTTTAAAAATCTTAATAATAAACAATAATGACAATTAATATGAAATAACAATAATTTTTAATATTTCACATATAAATAATAACCACAATTAATATAAAAAGGATAATCATCATCATTCAAATATAAAATTAAGAATAAATAAAGTATTAAAAATATTATAATAATACAATTTCATCATTTTAATAAATAATATTACATCAAAAGTTTCAAAACATCCAATAAAAATAACAATAAATATTACAAAATGAGTTGATGACGAAGAAACAATCAAGTAGCAGTTAAACCTGAAACAAAAACATTACAATTACATTACATATATAGCATTTAACATAAACATCAAATGCAATTAAAATTCAAAGAAGAGGAAAAACAAAAACTTGGAATTCAATCATCAATGGGAGGAAATCCGCTAAAACTACACTGACCCCAATGATTCATCATCATTATCATTCAAATTTAACGCACCAAATGACATGTCAATACTTTCTCATCCAAGATTATCTTCCAAATTCAAATCACTTACATCAACTAAATTGGGTTCTTCAGAAACCCAATCCGCCAACTATAAAAACCTTTTAAGTATAAAAGTTCTATGTTTGTTGGTGAAAGGGGTAAAAGTAATCCTAACATCTATAGTTAAATACAAGTTAAATTTTAACATTTCACTATATTTAAATTAAATTCTAACATTTTACAAATGTTCAAATTTAACCCCGTATGAATGAAAATTCTAACATAAACTTTACACTTAAATGTATTAAAATTACCAAAGACTTATTAGCCAATTTATCATTAAAATTCTAAATTAAGTAAAATTCTAACCCAAAAGGGGTTTATATAATGAAGGTATGATGATAAAATAAATAAATGAGATTACAATTAATTCATTTATGTAATATTCCACTCAATCCAACGCCAAAAAATGAAATGTTTTTTTTAAACTAATGCCTTAGGGACTTATGCCGCAACTTAATGACAATAAATTGTACTTAATGCTTAAGACTTTGGTAGTGACATGTTATACATATGTATAAGAGGAACTAATGTGTTTGTAGACATAATAATGAGTTTGATTCAGTTTCAAATTTTTAAAAATATATACGAAATTTTAGATTATTAACTTAAAACAAAAGGTCTAAAACTCAACATTAGATTTAAATTGAGTTTAGATTATATCGAAATAAACTTTGAATTTGAATTTTAAATTAATTTTGAATTCAGATTAAAATTAAAATTTAATTATTAAGTTTTGCAAGAGGTTGAGTAATGAATTTAAATATATCCAATTTTAAATGAAACGTTAAAATCAAAATTAATGTATGAGTGATTTTGATGGGTAAAATTTGAGAATAGCAAAAAGTTTATTTGACTTTTCCAAGCTTTTATATATCATTAATTATGAACATTCAATTTTCCAAACCGAAAATGACAAGTCAGGCGCTGTAAACTAGCCATTTTTTATAATCCCTAAAATTCACTACTAGCCCTAATTTACTCTTTATTATCCTCTCTTATTGTTGTTTTCCACTGTCTTTTCTTCTTCTTTGATTGCACCGACTACGACTTCTTCACCTCTTTTATTTTCTTTGGTGACATGTTCTTCTTTTTTCATTTTTCTTTTGACGCTTTACTTTCCATGACGTCGGGTCGGGTCTGCATTGGCGTGGAGGAACGACGGAGCTTCAATCGAAGGGAGAACGACCAGGGAGGAAGAAGACCTCGAAGAGTCGAAGAGCAAAGGAGGCGAGCATGGAGGAGAAGCTGTCGAGGCGAGCGTGGTGCGGCGAGGAGGAGAGCTGTCGTCGACGAGGAGCTGTCGAGGCTAGATCTACACGGATGAGGCTAGATCTACATAGAGAGGAGAATGGAGAACAACCCGGGCAGGCGAGGAGGAGAATAACCGGGGCAGATCTACACAGATTAGGGAAAAAAATTTGCACTTTAGTCCTTAGAATTTCCGGAAAATTCCAAAATTGCACGGAATTTTTTGGAATGTTGGGTACCGACCGGTACCTAACGAAAAACCCCGGTACCGGCCGGTATTTATGGCGGGTACCGAGGGTGAGTTCCAAATTCCGTTCGGGGGCCGGTACGGTACGTTCCGGCCGGTACCGGCTGGAACGGAACGGAATTCAGATTATTGGTATAGTATCAAGTAGTTCTTGACAGAGTTCATTTCTAATATACTCAGATCCATGATGATTCCGAAGTAGGGCTACATGTTAATCATTTTTGAAGTGAATCACACGTTAGTATAACGATATACAAACACACAAGAAAGGGGGGTTGAATTGTGATACTTTTTTTTGTTAACTCCTTTTCAAGGAAAACTTCTTGTTTAGAGTAAAAACTTGTTCAGTTACGAATTACTTTAACTCTTGTTTG